>MNPL01016913.1:931-19273 GCA_002081605.1 Tropilaelaps mercedesae | reverse complement strand
ACATATTATTCTCGTTTCTAGAGTCACTCCGTCACATGAATGGTATTAAAAATGTTTATCAACAAATCATCAAATTCCCTCATTTCGTTATCAGACATTTTGTCCTGTCTATAGATCTACCCTCCGTGTCCAAAATCGATGCAAGAGTAACCCTCGTGGTAGGGATTTGGCCGGACATATCGAGATTGTCGACAGCCTCTTTAAGATTGACTAGGCCGGGGTCAAGTGCGGCGTCGCTTTCCTCAAACGTCGTACCATGCACGGCCATATGGATTCGAATGCAGGCTTCCGGGATGATGACCTGCATTAGGTAGAAATCGTTGAAGCCGCTTTTGATGCGTAGATGATCTTGACAGAGATTTCGGATCAGCGTCCGCTGGCGATCGGTGTACTCGCTGAAGGGCATGGCGAAGTTCAGAACATCACTGCGGTCGGCCATGAACAGGCGATGCCGTGTACTTCGGCCGTCAGCGGCGAGTCCGCGCAAGTCGTCCTCAATCCGATAGAACAGGTAGCGGATCTGGTCGTCGCTCAACTCATCGACACTTTGCGCTGTCGAAATCTGTCCGTCGAACAGCTCCTGCTCGGGATGCACTTGGTAGCAGCCGTCCGGGCCCCGTTCCACGTAGCGATCGGTCACCATACCGCTAAGGCGACGAAACCGTTCGTCCGATAATAGACACTTTTTTGGCGCGACAGCCATTTCTTGCTGATACGAGCATGCGTTAGTGGGTTGGACCTCACCGACGTGCCATTCCTGCCCCCGATGGCCGGCACTGGCAATGCTGTTATTCGACCGCTGGGGCCGAGCTTTTTCCTTGAGCGCGACCTCAGTGCGTGGGAACGATACGGCACTGTTCAACTCTACTGTCGGTGCTAACGCTGGTTCTCGTGCCGTGGATGAGAATGGAGATATGCGAAGTTGTCGACGCGTTCTCTTGGTGGACGGTTGAACCTTATCGGCGACAACGGCCTCTGCTGGCTCGGCGTTGCTCGACACCATCTCGGATATGTTCGACCCAGCTGCTCTCGTCCGGCTATTGACGAATAGGGCGGTTCGTTTCGTAAGCGGAAATCGTCAGGGGGAGATGTATGAATATAGAAACTGTATCGTGCTAGCGTTCGTCCTAACCGAGGAATAAAAGAGCGGGCTGGACGGTTTCAACGAAGAGGTTGGTGAAATGAAAACTACGGAGTTGTCTTGTATGTTAGTGCTAATGAGCGTAATCACATAGGCGTTTGTTATCATTAAACAACGATTTCGTAAGATGAGAAATAGAGCTCTGTTGAAATTCTGCGCAGTCTAATTTGTCATGACTTGCACACCCACGGCCAATAGCTGTACAAATTTTCGCGAAGTTGCATATTTTCGAGCTATATCCCTATAAATTTAGTTGAGTTATGTCTGACGGCACAAACATGCGTAAGGTCCGATAGCTTAGCAGAAAATTCACCTTAAATCACATTATCTTCGGAAATCGATAGCTTATACGACACAAAAAGCAGTGCATACTCACTGCATTACTGCATTTATGCCAGCGTCACTTTGGATGAATATAATTGGCATTATCTGGATCTGAAATTTTATGGTGAAACGTAATCTTTAGGGAATCGAGCCTAATCTAATCTCATATAGAATTCAGTATCAGTGACTTGGAGAATTCGGTATTGGGCTTTTTCAGTAAACCTCTTCCAGTCAGGTTCCAGTTGATGCCTACTTGTTAACTGCATTCGATGCGCGATGAGAACAACACCGGGAAAAATAACTGCAAGTGGTCAGCTTGCCTAGCTATCTAGTTATCGCTTTTACATTTCAAGACCTGGTAGCTCAAGCGGATCTATAAAGCCGTCATTCAAAAAGCGAACATAAATATATTCACAAACACATAGACTCTGTCTCAAGATTTTTTCATTGGCGTACACAATTTTTAATTATTGCCGCCTTTTAGGCCAAGCAACACTGAACACGCTTTTTATATCATAGACTCGTTCAGATACCTAACCAAAAGGTTAAATAGAAACAGTTTTTAGTTATCATTAGGACGATCATTTTAATGGAAATAAAAAACATTGCTGTACTAGTTGTGCAAAAAATTCTAAACAATTAACACTGAGCTAAGGAAGTTCAAAATGCATATGTACTGACTCAGAATGGCTATCTGCGTAATATATATTTAAGCGAAAATTGTACACTATTAACCGATCAAAAAAGGTTAAAATGACGGCCATTAAAATACATTTGAAATCAAATAGCAACTCAGCAGCGCGCAAGCCTTTTCTGATAATTTATTACCGATGGTCAAATTTCGTCTTAAGAATAGGCCTCCTTTAAATATTAATTTGCATAGCTATTCACTAGTTTTTTAATTCTGTACTGCCAATTTCCGTACTGCACAATCAACTGTTTCCCATTTTTTCTGTGCCTGAATCAGCGAAAATGCGCGACCAAACCCTAGCGGAAATTACGTCCTGTGCCATCTTCGCACAACAACCGAAAAGTTCACAGCTCTCAACCATACGTGCAAAAAAATCACTGCCAGATGTCCAAGTTTGTCATTATGCAACACTTTGTACGGTATCCAAACGCCTTTGGAGCATAAACACACAAACACAGGTTTCCATCCCGCGGTCTCACGCTATCACGATCTATTTTCTTTTTATGATTAATATTAAGAAGCCTTTGCTTAACGTACCGACTATCGGGTTGCTCGGCAAATTGCTGCAGAGCTCCACCAGAAGTAAATTGCGGAAACGAGGCTGGTTTACCCGTCGATTTCGGCCCACCGCCACCTCGGCGATTCACTGGAATGAGCCAAAACGCAAAAATGCCATCCAATGAGAGACCAGTTCAGTAAGTCAGGTGCAGTTATTGTTGCCGCTGCGCTGTGAAATGATTAAAACCGCTCGTGCGATTTCTCGACGAAGAGGAGACTCATCAACCCTGGAGGATAACACTTACTGCCTCTTCGTGCCATCGAAATAGCTCTCCAAGATCACAGTCAGAGTGGCCAACTAATAGCAGTTTACGTATACGCTGTTGAATCAGTGTAATTGAAGGAGGCCCTTTGGGAGGAACTGGAGCTCCGATGCAGCCGACGAGTCACCGAGCCGTCCAACCGGCAGGCACTGATGCTCGCTTTTGTCTGCTATGCTTGGCCACTTCGGAATGCTAGACGATGCGGAGATCGTTGAGTAAACGTCATGTGTGCCTACCAGGTTTATCCTACGAAGTCCTATTTGACGTGGCTCGTGAGTTCGCAAAGTTCGGTAGGTGTGCGAATTTCTGGACAGTTTTTAAAATTTTCCGCGTCTTTCCCTCGCCATGTGAGTGTCGCTAAAGCCAGGCCGCTGCAACGAGTGCCAACTCCCCTCGCACGCGTCGGCATTTGTTGTATTCTAAGCATAACAAGCATCGTCGTTCAAGCATTTTGGTTTGACTCGCTGACGAACTGTTTCACTCTTTGACAATAGAGGTATGCTTCATGCCGAACTGTTTCATGTGGGTACTTAAGCTTACTCCAGTCAGCGTTACGTGCATTCGTTTCCATTGTTTATTCTTATCGGGAAGATGTATCCGTTTATTCCTGTTATAGACATCTATGGTTGGTTGTTTTTTAAATGAATTACGCGCCGCTTAGCAACCACAGCTGGTAGTATCGCTTTAAGTAGTCAGGCGTATTTTCGAAAAAAAGAGCACGATTCGTTGTGTCAGACCGGCATGTGCAAAAAAGCTAGGCCATGTAGAAGTTGACGAGGCTAACCGCGATAACCTTGGATCTCTTAGTGCTTCCAGCCAGTAGAACATGGACAACAGAGCAGCAGTTCCATCCTCGGTGAAGGAGCGCCCTCGACCGATCGTCGATGATGCCAATCAAACAGTGTTTCTTCCGGATGAAGGAAAGGATCGACCTGCTTGTAGAGTTCACGTAATACCGGGAACTAACCTAGCTTTAAAGAGACTTATGGAGGTCACGGATAAAGACTTCACAAAGGTAAGTGTATACGGCGGGACGACGGTTCAAGGAGTGCCATTATATTGCGCTAGCCGTAAACAAGTGTACTCTCAACGATATTGTTTTGGCTCGACATGATACGGTTGAGTTTAGGAAATTTAACGTAAGAACTTTGATTTAGCTATCAAAGGATTTAAGCCGTTAACCTGTGATTCACACTTATTCAAACGCTGAGCTCCGGCCCCGAGTCATTTTTTCGTCGGTTGTAATTTTGTGTCAGGAACTAAGAGAGGCCGGATACTAACGGAATCGAATTAATATTTATTGTTATGGGTAGTCGATTTCTTGTGATTCACGGCTAGAATAACAACTGTCGATGGCCGTAAGGGGCGTAACTTTTTTCAAAAGTTGACTCGAAACGTTGTCAACCTGTTGATGGACAGCCCCCAAAGCGAAAAGCGGAGGCCGAGAGTTCTTCCGCCAAAACTTTGGAAGCACTTTGCCGAGTTCCGCTGACATATATCTCTTCACCCATTACATATAGTTCACCGTTTTACTCGTTCATTGGTTTACTTGCGAGAAGTCTTTTCATCGGTTCGTTTCAATATTCCGATGTTATGTCGTGTTCTTCAGACACCCAAGACCATTATTCAGTGTTCGAAATGAATCGACGCTGTTCCTTTTCCTATTTTCTTTTGTGTCTACGGTAAGGCAGAGTACTGATGCAGTTATTCTATGACATTCCTTTTTCTAAAGGCACTTCTCGCACCAGTCCTGATGTCGTGTCGCGGCTGTTCAAAATCCTTCCCGGGTGTCGCTCGCTTGACAGAAATGCTTATGCATCTTGATTCGAAACTGCATTCGAAGACCTGTGGTGTTCCTGCTGAGGAGAATCCTCTGTACCAAATAGCTCTCGAGACAACGGCAGCGAAGAAGAGGGCTGCTGAAGAAGAAGCTTTGATGCATGCAGTTTAGGAGCGCTGGAAGGCGACGAAACCATCATGCCGCATGAGAAGTGTTCGGGACTGGTCCTTTATGCAGTAAGTTTAGTCTGATATAATGCTTTGAACACCTAGCCCGACGAACTCGTGTGGGCGGTTATTTGGAGCGGAGCAGTTGAGTGAGCTACGGGGACGAGCACGTCCAGAAGCAGAGGCGTGTCGATGTTTTCGGCAATAAATGTAGACCAGCGGTACGCGGGCCCCATGTACCTTTATATTGTGATTTCGAGGGTCTCACCAGTGTCAATTCATCGATACCTATGAGGGATTGCGCCGCACGACTTGGATACGATGGCGCATTCTGTGAAGTATAAGGTGTTTTTCACTCTATGTACATATTTATGCATAAATACTAGATTTAACAGTAGCGAGCGACGTTCTAGATACGTTAGTATTCAGCACAGTGGGGAGATGGTGTAGGCGTGCACAAACCATAGAGAAAATCTTGTCCCTGCGAGCTCTGTATGTGTGAGGGATGTTAAAGGAGTCCCGAAGAATTTATGCATAATTCGGTCATTATGTGCATGAAACGGTCGGCTGTTAGTCTGAACGAATAGTTTAGGACGCCGAACTCATTGGATGATGCAAATATTCAGTTACGTTATATTGATCATTTTCTGCCGTTTGTTCACTTTGCAAATATATGTGTTCCAACTTGTGGAACTCTAGTCGACCTTCTGTCAGTGCTAAATAGTTTCTTAGGAATTAGCTACCTTTAGATCTTGATCTATTTTGAATTAGGCACATCATTAGATTTTTTATAGTGCCTACATTTCAGAATGGAACAACATAATAGATAAGTGTAATAAACATTTTTGTACTGCATGAACAATGGCATAAGAAATAAAGCTCATCAAAGCAAAGAGGATTGTTTTGTCTAATTCGTTGTTTAATTATCGAAATTTGAAAAATAGTACCATCAACATGGTGCCATACAGGTGGGACTTAGTCTGCTTCTTCTCACATAGAAGTAAATATTGTATAGACCATATTATCAACTCTTCGGTAGAACACAGATTTATCATTTTATACTACCATTTAGCATCACTCTAACGTAATTGCTATGCGTTAAAAGGTTCTTTGTTCAGTGCCTTCTTGCGCTGGCCTATCTGAGTTCACTCATTGTAGAAACAACTATCCGACAGATGAATTAATAAGACAGTGCTCCCGACCCGAGCTTTCAAACTATAGATGGTCACTTTGTTTTAAATATCGATACTATACTGTCGCACTATACAGTTACGCAACGACAGAGTTGTATTAAGTGTAAGGTAGCCCCAGGCACATACGTCTAGTCAGAGCCACAATGGTAATGTGTGGTAAAGTGCGCTCAGTTACAGTACGCCATTCGACCGCTAAGCGCAGAAGTTGGTCTATGTAATATTAACTTGAGAATACAACCAGTTTGAAATCTTCCAACACTAACTAGGGGTGACTAGCATTTGGTTGTACTCTTACCGCAGCCACCTTGCTGTAAAAAAAGGCCGAGCATGCTGGAATTCGCAAAAGAATAAGCAAAAAACCGGTGGTAGCAGTATTTATAAAAAGGTTTACCCGATCTAGATTTGGATGAATATATATTTTTATTCAGGTACTCATATACCGTAGGGGCGCGACGGCCTGCTTACATTTGATAAAAAGCAATCTACAGTGGATAGAAGAATGGAATAAAGGATAGACACTCGATTTTTGTACTATGTGCGACAACCGTGTCAATATTGAATTACTTTAACTTAAAATTATCCGCATCGGAGCTAAATGATCTCTCCAGTGATTGTGTCGCCTTGTCAGGCCTCTAAAAAAGCCACATGTCATACGTAACTGGCAAAACCTCGTTCATGGATATAATATGCTACGCACATTGCAACGTACCATGTCAGTTGAATTCGACGATTAAGGAATTCAGGTTGGAGATCTCGCCAATTTTAATGGAAGGTGAAAGCTCTTTCCTTAAAAAGGCGCACAGGATTCGTTGTGATTTCATATTAAGATGTTAACTAGCGGTGTAACAAAAAAAATCATATATACACATATTATTTTATTTGAAACAAAGTGAAAAGCACCCAAAGATTTGAAATTGAGGTATTGGTCTATAAGAAGTTCTAGAACATAGTTAGCATCGATAGTGGGCGACCATCCCGGAAAAGTAGTGATAAGACATTATTATCTTCTTTTCAATTGTGTTGGCCGCTTATATTGGTTTAGTAAATGCAAGCAATGCGAGTAACAACTCCGACACATCGTTATAGTTCTTTGAACGCTCTGGCCGTTACCTGTTGCAGGTAAAGCGAGTTGCTCCCTCGAAAGGTTGTAAGATTGCTAAGTAGATGTATCAAGTATCTGCACTTTGAACCATCACTGCCATATTGCTACTTGAACCGTCTTACATGATATTTGTGTATTTTTCAACCAGTTTATCCCGGAAGGCAAACCTATGCATCGGTATAATTCGCTATCGGATCAAACCATGCTACTAATAATTCGAAGCAGCCCTTGATTAGGAATACGACAATTGTCCAGCCATATTTTGTTACATTTGGTCACCTATCATCCGGTGTACCCCTATTTCAACACCTGCTTTTTTCTCCGCGGATTACTTGGCACAGTGTCGTGTCGCATGGTGCGCCGTTTTCTGGAGAAACGGAGAAAAGACTACGTCGGATAATTGGTGATGTTGAATGAACCATTAAAGACGTTACGTCATATCATTTGTGTATACATTTATGTATCATTTGTGTATACATTTATGTATCATTTGTGTATATGTTTGTAACTTTAGTAACAAAAAAACTGTAGACTAAGAGCTGGGAGCAAAGCCAAGGACTTGTTTTCTTGGGGTGCATTATTATGATTATCGGAATAATCGGAGAAAATTGCTATATGAGCTGGCAGTATATACATAACCAGCCGTATCTTCCTTTGGGTTAAGCGTTGGGAGAGAAACAACGCTGGCGTTCCGGCGGCCTAAACAGGGCTCAATGGGATATTGACTCAAGGGTGAAGAGTGCCGAGGAAATCGCTCCAAAGGAAAAAATAAGCAATAATGCTCCTTGAGAGAAGCTCGCTAGGGCCCTCTATCCGATAGCCATTGAAAACAGACCATCAACGTGACGCTCTGCGAGCTCTCAGTCGCTCAAAGCATCTCTATCAAAGCTGGCATTCGCCGCGACCATCGAATGTTGGCCAAATGAAGTGAACAACCAGTTGCTGACATCTACGTGAAAAAACGTCTTATCTGTGTCCCGAATCCGAAGCCGTTCTAGCGTTAGTTCGGTGTGACAGTCTGCGTCAGGTGAACTTTATAATACTTGCTGGTGTGTAATCACTCGCGGCGCGTTGCAGTGCGATGGCCGAAGATATGTTGGATGTGTCGACCCTTGTAGGCTCCTTCGGACGTTACCAGTTTGCCGTCATGATTCTCACGGTTCTACGAGCGTTCCCTACGTCGTGGACGCTGACGAGCATCGATTTCCTTGCCGGCGATGTCGACCATTGGTGCGCGCCCCCCAACCCGCCGGAGGCTTGGAATCCGCAGTTCTGGAAGGAGAACGGTATTCCTCGGGTGAATGGAAAATCAAGTCGATGCCAGCGTTATGTCGTGGTAGACAACCTTATCTGGATGAATATGACTGAACATTGCGACAGCTGGGAGTACGACACCAAAGCGCCCAGCAGCAGTTTGGTCGAATGGAATCTTGTCTGCGGCCGTGACTGGATGAGGTCAGCGATGCAAAGCGTCGCTTTTATCGGCCAGTTTATAGGGGCGTTCTTTATTGGCCAGCTTTCAGATCGGTACGGCAGGCGGTTTATGCTCTTGGTGTCCACCCTGTGTATGCTCGTTTTTAGCCTGCTAGCCGCGTGCTGTTCGTCCGTGCATCTGTTTAACACCTTGCGTCTGCTTCAAGCGATGGCCGTGTCAGGCCTTCAGACGACCACGGCTGCGCTATACACCGAGATCTGTCTTCCGCGTGACCGAAACCTTCTGAATATTGGCTTTTCACTAGGATTTACCGTACCAATGATACTACTCCCGGTCTTAGCCATGGCGCTCAACAACTGGCGTTGGGTACAAGCCTCGGCTGGTCTTTCCACCCTCCTCATGGTGCCCTGTCTCCTACTAATCCAGGAGTCACCTCGTTGGCTGCTGTCAAAAAAACGCTCCTCGGAAGCAAAAACTGCGCTCGAGAGAATATTTCGCCTGAACGGGCGAGAGTGTCCGGACTTCGAGTATTTAAGACCTGCACTACTGGCTAAAGCGCAGACCAATACGGCGTCTAAGCGGTTCGGCCTTGAGGACGTCTGGCGCTACCGGAGCCTACGGCACAATATACTCATGCTATTCATTTTTTGGTTTCTCGAAAATCTGTTCTTTTTCGCCAACGCGTTCATCGCGACTAAACTAGGCGGTGACCGCTTCTTGAGTTTTGCGCTGTCTGCCGCCGCCGAAATACCCGGCGGTATTCTAAGTATATTTATCATTCGATACTGTCGCCGAAGAAAATCCCTAGCAGTGATTCTAATATCAGCAGGAGTCGCTTGCCTCGTGCTTGTCTTTACACCCATCGAATTATTCTACCTTCGTCTCGGTCTGAACATGGTATGCCGCTTTTTTCTGGTCATGTCGACGGCCATCAAGTGGATATATACATTCGAGCTCCTGCCGACGCCGGTCAGGGTCTCCGGCTTCGCCTGCTGTTACTGTTTCGGACGACTCGGTGGCATGATTGCGCCGTTCATGCGAGATCTCGCTAACTGGAGAACGTCTGCCCCACACCTTGTACTTGCAGCGTGTTCCCTGGGTGCCACAAGCACGCTGAAATTCCTTCCGGAGACTCTGAACAAAGATCTGCCTGATAGCTTCGCTGAGTCAAATCAACTTAGCGAAAGGTCGTGACAGTGACTTGGGGACGTCGGCGATGCCACCATTGTAAACATCTTTCCAGCAGGTTGAGTAGGAGTGGAAGTCGAAATAAAGCGTGATAAGTTCATGCGTACACTTGTTTACTTCATTTCGGGCTACGGAATTTCGCTTGTCACTTAGCCTCAGAGGAAGAAGTATAGAAGTATATACTAAAAGATACGTATTATGATTGGAAGTGCAAGCTTGACCACCTGTTTTGAGTGCATTGTTTTGTTTTGAAGATCCCTTTCGTCCATGCATTTAGCATTGTTAAGATTTCCAATAGTTCTAACAAGCATTCTCCTGCCACTGATTTAAAGGGGAGGCTAATTACAGCTTCCCAAAGCATTGGAGGTCATTCTGCTTTTGTCAAGGTGCCCACTTTCCTCTAACATGATCTTTGCATACGTTTTTACCGTGTAGCGGCCACTCTACAGCACTCGTGCGTCGATGAGCAACATGACAAATGGATGGCGCTGGCGCGACGCAGCAGCCCACGCGAAAGGCTCTGTTGCACTGTATAGGACTCGAAATCGCTCAGCTACTTTTCCAGATAGGATCGACAATGGAAAAAGAGCGGTGCGAGCGTTTATTTGGTTGTTTAAGGCGAGGGGTCAAGTATCAGGAGGAACGACGCCTGATTCACGAAAGGCCATCAAAGATTCCTGAGTTAAATCGAGGCGGCTGTAAATGTACTTAACCAACAGACGAATTAGGTGAAAAATAACCACCTGTGTAGAACTTGTAAACCACTGAAATAGCATTGCCCTCGCCGTAACGTTTCAACGGAATTACAAAACGTTTTACTCTTACTCAGAAGAATTTTGTTTCACATGAAGGTTCAGTCGTCAAATTTGGGGTTGACGCGCGAGTTTCGAGGTACTGAAGCTGTATCCACGTGATCAACTTTAATCTTGTTATTCATATACTATTTTAAAAAGTAGATATTGCGTAATGTACCTCGCTGATTATCATTTTTGCTGCAGGACAGCAAGCAAAGTCTCAAAGGATTAAATCTGGAGAATAGGTAGGTGTGCAGTCGATTGCCGTTTTATTCATTCACAAATCTTTTCCAAACTCGAGATATCGAGGGCACTTGACATCTTTCGTAGTTACAAATCTCTCGTAATAACAAACGCCACTCATGTCGTTCTGTGTATACTTCGGGGCGAATTCGGCTCACCACTCCACGAAATCGGCGCTTATACACGTTTAAGCTATTTCCTGGCTTAACCCCTATCAGGTGATTGATGGAGACCTGTTCACATCTCATTTATCATAGTGGCGCTCGAGGTCAATCTTTTATATTTACACAAACTGTGTTTATAATGGCATCAGCTGTTTAATCGATATTTTACGACAGGTTTTTTGATGTCATATGGGCGACAAATTCATATTAAGGAACTTCAATAAGGCAGTACCTGATATTATCACGAATATTCCGTGGATTCGCTCAACACTGTCGGGGGCTAGAGACAAATTTGGCTATGTGTTGTTGATTTTGGTCACTAAATACATTTTGGATCCTTCGCCACCAATGTATAAATTTTGCTTTTTTAAATTCAGCGTGCCCTTGATGTGGTTTCTGAATAAAATGAGATTTACTTAATAAGTTGACCAGCTTTTTTGAATGCGATTACTCTCACCCAAAAATAATCTAGATCAGATGTAAATTATCTCTCCAGTGATTGTTTTGCTTTGCCAGATTTTCCAGATGCCAGAGTCACATATGTCACATGTAACAGGCAAAACCTTGTTCAGGGATATACAATATCTCGCACATTGCAATGTATGATCTCAGTTGAACACGACGATCAAGAAGCTTAGGCTGTCGATGTCGACAATTTTAATCGAAGTTCAGGATGAACAGTTTATCCTCCTCTTTTTCTTATTTTCTTAAATTTCTTATATTCTTAAAATTTCCTGAAATAGATGCCGAACTATTCTCAAACTTCGAACCAAATTATTATTCTCAATGATAATAAATTCTAACTAGTACGTCTCATGAATAAACCATCCCAAAAAACGAAATTAATAACGTACCTCTTTCCAATTTCGTTAGTCACTCCTATTGGGTAGTGACTAAACGAAATACGTGAAGTAATTCAATGAGTATATCATCATTAAACCACAGACTCATCAAAGGCAAACGAACCTCCAGATAAAATTGGTGGCAACAATAACACTCAACATTTCTGTAACTCTAACTTAATGCCACAACTCCTGTCTTCAGTAGACACTCAAATAGTAACATTCGCTGGCAATAAATTGAACATAAATTCGATTGAAGATGTACCCTATAGAAACTTTCTTCCAACTTTGGTGCAGATGCCGAATCACGAAAGCAGCAGCTTCTTCGAACCTGTAAGCAGCTACACTTTGCTGGCAAAGCGAGTTATGCCGAATATGCAGAACTATTAATAAATATACATATCTTTATTTCATGCAGTCAGCGTCATCTTGCCACTTTCACAGTGTCACCTGACGTTTGTGCGTATTCAAGCTCCAAAATGTGCCTCGCATTGTGATATTTTCGTTCGGTCGGCTCTTAATTTCATTTCCCGGTACAGTTCCGGCATTCATTGGCTTCTTTTAGTATGTAATCGACCCCGAGAAAAAATGATTACTTCGTTCGGGCCTCAGTGTTAGCCGTGTTGGTTTAACTTAAGAATATTGTTCTTTTCCTGTATAAAAAAAGTATGCAAATTTGCAACTAGGTTCATACTTGGTGCATTATATAAGTGACGGGAAGCGGAGATATTGATTTTTCTACATGAATGAGCAACGCCTGCTTAGATCATTAACAAATCAAATACAAAATCGAGAGTTCGGAAACGGCTTTGGATTTGTATTTGAGTCCAAACGTTTGATAAGATACAAAAATTAATGGTATTGTCCTAATATAAATATTAAATTTGGTACTGAGCGCCGTTAACTGAATGATATTAAAACGAGCGAATAACTGTTTGGCACTAGCTGGTTGGTCACTTGTCAATAAACTAAGCTGCATTTTTTTGACTCAACGTCGTAAATGAATATATTCAACTACATATCCTCCACTATGGTCACACTGCCTGTCACTGCCGGGGCGTACGAAAACAGCGTAGAATAGCTCTAAAACACTATCGCTCTCGCTAACTGATTCGACCTGCTAATGGAATATGATGTTATCCATGGTGGTGCTACTATTCACAGTCGATGCGTATTCAACGTTGAAAAATACTTTTTCAATTGTGTTCAATTTCAGCGTTTATTCAAAACGTACATGAATGTGTATCAATACATTAACCGGCCTAGTTCGTTGAAAGATCTGCTATTTATTTTCCAGTAGACACCCAAATTCCAGAACACAATCTTTGGGTACACAAGGAATTCACAGATCTAATGAGCTGTCTAAAAACTTGTGTCTAAAAACACTTAATGTGGAGCCGTCCATTAGGTGTTTTGACCAATTGAACAACAAGTAGTAGGTAGAAGTGTGATACAAGTCGGCTGTCCACTGGGATGTCGTATACGTAGCTCGACCTATACCTTTAATATCTTGTCGAACTTATTGTTGAATCTTTTCTTGAAAACCATCTGTCGCGCGTAGTAGCCGACGCTCTTTTTGCACACGGCAATTAAATAGCATAGACAGATAGAAGCAGCTAAGACGGCGGTTTCTACAGATGCCCCGGGGCGAGACGGTGGCAGGTGTCAATGAAGTGTTCGATCTTTGAAAGTGCAACGTCAACCTCGGTCTGCTATACCTTTCGGGGCGCATGTAGCAAACGACCACATTACCCACACTTGCAGGTCTTCATACGGGGGCGGTCCCAAATAAAAAGAGCTGTCCGTCTAGAGCTGTCACCTGTACCTCTGTGGCCGCCGTCGAGCCACCGGTCTAGCGACGTGTTGACAGGCTTATATCCAACGCCTTAACTAACATAAATGTTTACAGCGTTAAAAGAATAGATAAAAACAATCAATGTTCATTCTTCACGTTGTCGAAGCTCTGTCATCGATTCATCACTACGTTAGCGGCCTCATTCATGCGAGACCACAACGTAAATTTGTTGTCAGGTGATATTTCTCTTCTGAAGACGTCTTCTCATCTCCAACCGGATAGTGACAGTTAATTAACTTCATTCTTTTCGTATTCTTTGTTCGGTAGTGCACAATTGGGTCATGCTATTCATAAATGCAATGGCAAGCGCAATGGACGTGTTCAACATCGCATACTACATGTGGTCCTAATGGGGCACATGGCGAGATCACTGTGGACCCATGAAGAGACGCTCAACGACCTGTTGCGGTTGGGTCATATGCAGTACCTACATAGGGGCCTAATTGTCATGTGGCTACTCGGGTTGGCCGGCGCCACATGTTACGACACATGCGGTGCTTCCACCCGTTCATTTATCTAGTTGACAGCCCAATTTTATATATATATACATATGTATCATGTTTTTGGTTTGTCTGTGTTGCTCAGTACACATTACTGTGACTGCATTACGGCGACTGCAGTACCTTGCCACTATTATCTACGCATAAGGACAAATCATCCTAAAGGGCCGGCTTCGTTTTAGCAGAAGGTTGGCGAGATCATTTAACTGTGAAAATACCATACGAAAAATAACATCTGGCTGGAATGTCACCTTTAGTATTTTCATAGCATTGGTATATTTAAAAAAACTGCTGCCTCTTGTACGTTTCGCTTATGTGGGAAGTTATTGCAGCCAGATACCTAACTTGGTTCGCCTGCTACGCGCTGCCAGCATTCTCTTTCGGATCTACGTCCTGTGCTATATGACACGTGCAGAAAGCGATGTAATCAGACTTTGCCATCACGCAGCGTACGGCAGTCTCTAAATCACCGCCACTTAACTCAGAATGTCGCGACATTTTGCGGAAAGAGTTAACGTACGATTGATAGCAGGACGCCCAGCTGATATTTGACTGCTGCGTCCATTCGAAAGGAGGTCCTGCCTCTCAACGAAGAATGAGCTTAATCATTGTAACTTCGGCTTTAAGGCGGGGCATAGAGCATTTCATTCAGTGCCATATAGTAAATGTGATATCGCGACTGGTTTTGCTGTCGGGTGTCACACAGCGAATCTTCCGAGTTTGCCGGATCTTTGCAAGCCTGAACAATAGCCACTTGGCGTTCAAATCCATTAGTCGGCTGGTACGTATTCGCCTCTGAGATCAAAACGTACATTTGTTGAGCACTATTATTGGCTTGCTTCGAGTAGAATTGGTCGATGTGTAGCAAAGATCAAATCACCTCAAGGCCTTTTAATTCACAGCATGACTGGACAAACCACGGTCCATAATGGACGTTCCATGTTGACACGGTCACAGGATGCGAGCACAAGCAAGTGATGTCCAAACTTCGCCGGGGAATATTTTCTGCGTCCAACGATAAAAACGGCAGCCCATACGCAGATATGTTTGCGACCCGCAGCGCCAATACAGAGGCGGCTTCCTCTCGATTGTCAAAGTTCGTCGATCAACTCATGGCGGCGCTGGCACTTGTGTGCGACCCCTATTTCGACAATTTGCCATGCGGCATTGTACATTAGAAATTTACCAACTGGAGACAATGGCTTACCATCTCGATGTGGCTAGTAAGCGTGGTAAATATCGCATACTATGCCTTGCGAACGCTCAGAGATGTTCAGCGCAACCTGACTGGGCAACCGTCACAGAGTGCAACCGACTTCGTGCAAACCGAGCAAACTCTGTTTAATATCCCTATGATGTATTTATAACTCGTCGTACTGACGGTACGATAGCTGTGGCTACAGCAGGATTCTCTTGAAACAAGACGGCACGATTTTCAAGGCGGGACGGTTTACATAATGTGGTTGCACGACTGGTTGTGCTTCACAGTACATAACACTGGACGCAATGTCACTCGGACCCTGGCCAGGTTCGCTGATTGGACAGTGTTTGCCTATCTACATTGTAGTGGTCTACGTAGTGCAATACACGTAAGACAATTGCAGTATCTGTTAATCATCATGTAAGGTTTAGGCGGTTATGAAGCATCGACCCCGAGTTATCGACTTGTTAGTGATGGACGCTGAGGACAAATAAAAAATGGAGAAATAAATTCCGTGGTTGACTGGAATAAAGGCATCTGTTCGAAAAATCACATCGTACTTGAATGACATCTTTGCTACGTTCCTGTTGGCGATGTGCGTTAAAACGTTTTCAACTCTATATCGTCGCCTTCGTAAATAAATTCTACCCAACCCTCGGGACCAGTCAATGGTTGCGTCCGTTGAAGCACGTGCATCTCATGTTCTTGCTTTGTGCTCTATTTTATACGGCACACACGGGCAGTCATGTCATTAAGCTTTGCTGTCGTGCAGATTAGCCTCTGTTCGACTGTCGAAGCTCAGCATTGAAGAGTAAAGCCTCTTGCGGTGACAGCGCGCCTACGACGCGCTGATTGTCTTTCATTGCTTTGTTCATTCGCGGAACATTTTGGTGTCGTATTCATTACCTGCATTGCGTTCTCCTACAGTGTCATTATTGCCTTATGGCACAGTTTGACCGATATAAACTCGCTGTCTTAGTTTAGAATGTGACTCTTTGCTTGTCAGGACTAGGTAACCTTAGCACGCCAGTTCTCCAATAGCCAGACAGCTTCAGCTAAATATGTTGCTCTACGGAAAACGCAACGCTTATTTGTTCTTCCATAAATATAAAGGTGGTGTATTTCATTTTGATTGCTACAAAAGCTAATGCCTTTAAACATCCGACTATAATTTTCTTGAATAAATGCTGAGTCTGAAGTTAAAAATGAGCTTTATGAATGGTTCATAAAAGCGTAAAGTTACGAAATTGTACTTCGTAGAACTACGGGAAATATGGTATATCTAGACTATTGAATGATAAAGGAATGCGATAAGGCGTTGTAAACGAATACTGGTTGTATATCTCCGCTCTTTGTGATTACTGCACGGCTGATGTAAACTACATTGGAAGCCCTTAGCTGCCTAGCGATGTTGAGTGGGAGCTGATATTGAGCGTTGACTGGGTTTTGGAAAAAGCTGAATGGTGGTCTAAAACTAGTAAATATAATTTCTTATGTGTCGAAATATATACAGACGAGTTTAAAGCAAAAGCCGAACGATGAAGTCGAGCAATGTTGTTGCGCACTAAGAGAAAACGAAATATACTTCATAGTTTAAGTTTAGTCCATTCAAGTGTCCTGTATCCCTTCCATTATCGGCATTGAAAAAGGCAAGCTAATAAGGAAGGATTTGGTGCTTCAAACATGCTAGCCAAAGCATTAACTGGGAGTCCTTACTGATGCAGAAAAATAAGCGAAGTGAAAAATACTAAATTGCAAATCTAGAATAAACGATAGTTTAATCATCTTCAGGTACTTCTGCATTTTTTTTGGCACAAATATTGGTCATTCGTTTTCAAAACCGCATTTTCCAACAAAAGTCTGTTCCAAATGTTGCGACCGCTGATATTTCATAAGCTGTGTTAGTTCTTGAACGTAAGATACCATGGAGCTACTTTCAAGCAAATTCTCTTATCACTCGGAGTAAGCCGGGAAAAGATAATCGAGATTTTGTGTATTGCCAACAGCTAGTCTCAATATAATTACTCTATGTGGTGCTTCAGAATGGTTGAAGCACCGAACTGACCCGAAAAGAGACAGCAATAACTGACAAGAAAGAGCGGAAGGTCAAACTGCGAAAATTTGCTAAGCGTCGCAAGTAAGGGTATATCAGAAAAAAGTTTGTTCTCCATAGCAAACGCTCAAATCTCCGAGTGAAACTAAAAATGCCGCAGTTACCTTTACGATAAAAACAATTTCGCCAAGTACATTAAAAATCTTTTTTATTGTAGTTGGCGAACTTAGTTAGTGCAATAAAAATGTATTTTTATTGAACCAAAGCAGAAAATTTAAGAAACAAATCTCTGATTCTAACTTTGATGATTTATGCACCACCAGACGTTCAATTGTTTATAAAGGTGCCAAGAAAACTGGCATAATAAAATCCAGACATATATTTATTTTTTCTGTGACATTTAGTTACCACTGCCGTGCGAAGAGTTATGCGTTTTTGAACGAAGCTGAGTTTATTTATGTTTCTTGATTCGAGTCACAGTTTTACGGAGGGCACATCCTACAATATCGTCCTTGTTAGAACCATAGATGAAGGCTTCTCTTGCTTCAGCGTCGTACAATCATAGGCAAAGTCTTACAAAAACTGGAAGATGTCCTTAAAAGCGAAAAATATTTGCATGAGGAATTTACGTGGAGATACGATGCGCAATTGTTTGGAATTTCATAGACTTTTCAATATTGTCTTTAATATGTCCTTGATGAGAAAACACCTTCGAGGTACATTTCCGAGTAAAGAGAAATTGAGATAGCTGGTGAAGCATATAGGTCGTGTATTTTTTATTTAATATGCACAATGTTTACTAAACGCTTCGGAAACTTGCTTCAACTACTACAGTATTATACATTTGT
>MNPL01016909.1:4997-19614 GCA_002081605.1 Tropilaelaps mercedesae | reverse complement strand
TAATAATGTTGTCTGTGTGGTAAGATGCTCTCTATAAACAGGCACAACCACCGTTGAGCAAAGCCGCCCGCCTCGACTTAGCGAGGTCCATCAAGGCGATCGCCATCTGACAGAACCAAGAAGACCCAACTTCTATCTTCTCTTCCCGCTGGTGGCGACCAGTCGGCCGTTAACCAGAATGTCACCACCACACAGCGTCGACATCGATATTCGGCACCCGACTGGACTCAGCGCTACCCTCCGCCCTTTCGTGTAGAAGACTCTACCACCCTTACCCATTCGACGATTACCCTCGCCGAAGACGCCTGATCTGACCCTCTCCTTCATCCGGATCAGGATCGTATCGTTCGGCGAGAGAACTGCCAGTCGATAGACCGCCGTTAGCCGAGAGCGGTTTTGCAGCTGTTACTTCATCGGTGAAAAGTAACGCGTGTGTGCGCTATCTCCGCGCAGCGATAGCCAACGACACAGGCGGGTTCGCTTGTTGAAGATATCGCGCGCGCGCGCGCACACGCCTGCTGGTTGGCTCGCTAAAGCGAGTCGTCATCATCGCAGCAGTGCTCGCAGTTAAGTAAACGCGAGAAGTTCATGCTGACAGATTAGCCGGCCGTTGTATTTGGCCCCGGTGTGTCGAATACGACGAGTCGAAAGTCACTGTTTTGTTGATGTTGGGCTCTGACACTGCAGCGGAGTGTGTTTGTTCGCCGGCGCCGCACAACCACAGCGAACCGCAGCTGTGCCGCTGATGAAGCGCGCTCTGATCAACAAGTGCAACGGCGGCCATTTGCGGGTTTCTTGCAATTCAACGCTCTAATCATGGTACTGAGACGATCAGGTGTTAACAACAGCGTCATTCTTCGGTTGATTGACTGAAGGAAATTAGATTTCACCTTCCGCATTCGTCTACAGCGCGTCTACAGAGGATTATGCGACCGACATTGATCGTAGTCGGTGACTCTGTTGCTCTAACACGTCGCGTAAAATCAGCTTAAAATCTGCGTAAAAATCCAAGTAAGGGTGATACTACGGTGCATTTCGCATCCCACTGAGGATCATGGCTACGGGGGTGGCGGAGGCGGTGGCGGTGGCGGCGGCGGCGGTGGTGGTGGTGGTGATTTGTTCTGTGGACTAAGACCTGTCGTTGTCAGACGAAAGGCGACTACACTTCGGCAAATTCTAGAGACCTATGCTAATGCATCGTGTTCAACGTGGACCGACGTCCTATGTGTGTGTGTGTGTGTGTGAGTGTGTGTGACATGTGCTACAGCTGAGTGTGCGATAGGGACATTGAGTTCCTTTGTGTTCTAGCGAAATCAAAGAAAAAAAAAAGAGGTAACACAAAAACGGATAGCAGTGATCTCCGACTTAAGGATTATCTTGGACGCTCCCACGTCGACACGTTAATAGACGTAATAGTGTGTCTTCTTCGAGGATATGTGCGCATGAACTCGAAAGAGGGGGGCAAGACAAACCCAAGTGGAATAACAACAATACTAAATCTAATTAAGCACGGGTTTGACGCCGAACGTGAACGCCCCAGCCATAGGAGCAGCCGTGCCGTCAACTGGCCGAACCCGTCTGCAGGGATTAACATGAAGATAGCGCAAGAACAGCGAAGCCAAACGTCAGTCACGAACGAAACGTACACGCAAACGAACCAATCTCAGCCAGGAGCATTTCGAAGTCGTCGTAACGAAAACGCTGCGTCAAGGGACGACGCTTGACAAGGCGTGAATAGACCTTCCAGAGGTGGAAACTCACCCATATGTTTCCGTCACGCTGAACGAAGAGCACGAAAGTGTCTCTCGGTGTGTGCATCGGGGTTATATCCTCGTTGAGGCGAGGGTGTGCGCGTGTGTGTATTTGTGTGTCTCCCCTTAGTTCGGGCTTCGAGCCTCGTGTGTGATGCCAACGGGAGCTGGTCCGTACTGGGCCGGCCCTGGGAGCGCGCACTGGTCATTCTTCCACGGTGAAGTCACAAGTGATCAAGGTGAAGCCGGAGGGGCGTGTCTTGCTCACCCCTCCACCAGCGACAACAAACTTCATTGGCGTCCGCTGTTCCAGTGAGCGGTCACCGGAAAACGACGACCACCAGGCCTTACTCGTCGCCGACAGCGTCAATCAGCATCAGAACCGAGACCGAAGACTGCTCGGCCTTGTCGTCGATCAGCAACCGCAGGAGGAGCGCAATAACCAGGATTCTGACGTTAGCACTGCTGACTCGTTGTTGTTGGCGGCGACAGCTGCTGGAGCCGACCCGGACCTTTGTCGTCTAACGAGGGCGTTACAGGAGCTTGCCGCCCAAAATCGTAGCGGCGATCGGCAGGGAAGACATTCGACGGGGTTTAGATTCGGCCGTGGGGGCTGGCTAGAGGCCGGGTCGGAGAACGGTAGTGGCACAGGTTGCCCCGCGCAACTCTCGGATCAACAGGTCCTCGACGAGGAGGCTCAGCAGGTGAGTCTAATGTGAAGCTCGGAGCAGCACCTATGTATCAAGAGTGTGTTACTCAGGCATATCTCAGGAGGAGGACACAAAAGATTAATTGTAGCACGAAACGTTTTACCTCGGGGACTGACAATCAACCGTCAATCAGTCCATGCCAGTGTATTGGTTCCGGCAGTATCTGGCAGAAGCCAGGTAATGGGTTTTTTTTTTGACGCGTACGCAGCCAAAATGGTGACGTACCCTCATTGAGGTTGATCCTCACTAAGTTTCTCACGTGCATAACCGTTTTCGTTTTAAAAAGTTTTAAAAACCCGGTACGGAATGGACGTTCAGCTTCATGGCACCAACTGTCTGGGTATTGCCAATTATTAATTACATGCGATTTACAACTGTTTATGGGCACCGAAAGAAATATAAAAAAAACATACAAGGTGAAACAAAGGTTTGACACAACGTAACATTCATTAGGTCTCTGTTGGAATTAATAGTGAGGAAAAACATTACCTGCCGGTGCAATCCAACTCATCGTATACAACTTCTGAAAGATTCTAGTTAAAGCAACCCTTCGTGAAAGCAGCCCTCATTTCTGCTCTAGCGTCTCTACGCCGCCAAAAAGCTTTTTTGCTTTTGCCATGGTCGACAGCAATTTTAATATATCTGACGGAGCATCTCGAAGAATTGTTGAACTTATAAACCAGAATTAAACAACAACGTCGCCTGGGCCGCGTTGTAGGAGACGAATAATAAGGTTACGATGCTTAACGATATTTAGGGCGTAAAAAGAATAATGTGGGAAACATTGAGTAATCAAGAGGTGCGGTTACGCTTAAAAGTTTCCGGATAGAAAATCTACTAGTTTAATCACGCAGTGCAACAGTACAACCTTTCAAGCAACTTCCCTAGTTAATCGATTAATCGTCTTGTCTGCCTAACTCTGCTTGCACTGGTTACAAATTGGTTCGAAGGCACTATCTTTGCTAATTGATCTGAACATTTCCTGCTAAAAGAGTTAGAAAAACCCTACCATTAGCTTACGTAACAGGCATTGCAAGAACGAGCTGATGAACTGTGAAATAAACGATGCACAAAGGCATGACTTTATTTTACGATCCGATTACGTGAATATTAATCCGCCATTAGGAAAATCAAAACACAAGAATTGACACCTCTTAGCCCAAGAAATTCTCAAAAATTGGCGAACTCTCGTAATACTAGTAATAGTAGTTTTTAGTAACTTTTTAGAAGCATTTTAGAAGTCAGAATTACAATATGTTCACAGTGTAAAATCAGTGCCTTATATAAGTGCAAACATAACTGTACTTATGTGCAAGATACTTCGCTATTTGTTAATTGTAATTTGCGCGAACAAGTTTTCCTCAGTGCAGACGGTGTGTGAATGCTTTTCGAATTCAATGTTGTCTACATATTTTGTTAAAATACTGCAAAAGCATGTCTGAGACCTTTTGCCGTCCTCAAATATTACATTAATCGTTTTCAATCTAAGAATATTGCGGAGATTTCACTGAATGCATTTTACTTGTTAAATGATTCCACACATAAATAACAACTAAGATTTCTAAGCTATTTAAATTACTTAAGTGATTTATCGTTAACGCTTAATTAGCGCTTAATATCGTTAACGATATTAAGCGCTATATGTTGATTTGGATAACTTTCGTTTTATAAAACGAAAGATACGAAATACAGTACAATTTGCTGCAATACGAAATTTTGGCTGACGGTTAGCCCTAAAAATATTCAATCTAAAATATGAATCTTACGAATATACTTAGGCAAGCTCTATGATCTAACCTATTCAGCTGGATACATTCGTGAAATAAGATGTATTTGTACTTCGACAACTCCCAGCCCAAGTTGGCTTTTTTTCTATGAAAGCAGCAAATTTCATAGCAACATTCGGTATTAAATAGTCATCGACTTCAATATCCTTCATTCTCCTCAGTGATAACATTCGTTACCGTTTGTTTTGCTCTTTAAACCACCTAAACCTAGTGACGGCACGTAGGCTGTAAATGAGCGCGCAAGCTATCCGGTTCCTTTCGGCACAGCTAACGAGTACGGTAAACCGAACAAGCGAATAAAACAAATAATTGTGACGCGACTGCCATGAGCTTCGCTTAGTTGAGACTTTGTCAAATACGTCAATTTTTGTTAGCAAGGTAGGCGATCAAAACTTATTTTGATCATATTTCATCCACTTACCTTACTTACCTCTAGGCTGAATAAAGAAATCGTACGTTCATTTTTACTGAATCGATTCATCCGAACAAACATACAGGACAGGTTCTAGGCGTTATGAGAACGCGCGTCTCTCCTTAATAGCAAACTCTCTCGTTTTTCTAGATATAGAAACAAGCTCTGCAAGGCCAATCGTCTTTGGTCTACGCAAGCCGCATAGCACTACGAACTATTTGACCACTGTGGCTAACTACAGCTACGAATCGCTAAAAATAGCTCATTAGGCTATACGAATCGTCAATTACCATTAGCGACCCAAAAACAAATGATTATCTGAGCAGTGTACGATCTGTACTAACACGCATAACATTAAACTATCTACAGTAAAAGGGGCCGCGACCGCAAGTTCCCACGGTTGACGTAGATGACGTTTTCGTCGTTAGTGTCGACGTATGGCCGGTGGGTGGGACTGTAGTTCGTTAGAGTCTTCACCGATCTATCGAATTCTCCTAAAAGACTCGTCCATTTACCATGTCAATTACGATTTAAGTGTCATAATTAAGTGTCACTTACGATGGATCAACACAAGGCCCAGTATCGAGATCACGCCATTTGCGTAGGATAACGACCAACTCTAACTGACAAAAACTTATTAATAATATTCGGCATGACCATCTTTGACGCGATCAATGGTTGTTGCTGTCGGCAGTGTTTATTTTTCGAAGTACGTCTCGGAATTTAACGAACCGCCGCGTGGGCGCGCGTAGTAACGTTGCGTCATATTCTTGTTGAGAGAGAGGTAAAAGACATTGTTCTCTTCTTCGTGAAACCGAGAAATATTTAAGCGAAACAAAAAGGTATCCAGTTTTAGTTCTAGTGTGACCGTGGATTATTGTACATTTATTGTGCTAGGCGCCTCGGTGGGATCTCAGGTAAGTACAATTCTAAAATTGCAACCAAAAGTACGTACATCGTGAACATCGTGGCCATTTCGGTCTACGTTTCGTAATTTTTCGTACGTTTTGTCATTTGAACCTACTCAGTTAGGCCACGTGTAAGGGGGGTATTAACCTTAAATTACTTGGTCTAGTACAACTAGCAGAGATGTTTTTAGCTTATTATTTTCGTCGCAAACACATTAATATTAAAATTTAGAAAGCAATATATACATATATATATGTATATTTTAGAAGCAACTTTTTATTGCAGTGGCTATTGTCGTGTTATTGTGTGTCGTGAATCAACACATACTGAACTGTTTCGACAAATATATAGTTGACTTCCCCCCATGCACTTCGGCGCTTGAGTATCTATATTATTGGTATTATCGACGGTAGTTAATGTGAATGAACACTTAGACAGCCGATAGGGCCGACCAACAAACACGATCAGCTATCATTAAGATAGCGAACTAAATAAAATTCACCCGTCCCCATCCAGCGTGTTTACCGTCGCTCGTACATTTTGCGGAATCGCGCCCTCGTAATTTAATCTACATGAAGATTATTGCGAATCGCTGTTATAATAATGGACACTTAACTAAACCATAGCTAAGTGTCAATCACTTAGCACTTAGATGAGATCGTGAGCCTACCTTTTTGTGTTTCCCTTTTACAGGTCTTAGTAATAAAATACTGAGTATGAGACCACCTCAGTCAGTTGGCATTTACGTAAGATGAATGATGATTATTAATATTTTAATACCAGATGAAGTTTCCGACGACAGAAGCCTGCTGTCTTATTGAACGCGGTGTAAACTTTTGTCAAGTCTCGTTGTGTACGCTTACTGGATTATTTTCAGGACATTTGGGAACTTTATTAACAGGCTATAACAAACGAGTAGCCTACATTCAATTTTTGACCTGATGACAAAATTGAGCACAGTTTCTAGTAGACTGACAAATTTTACGAGGCTAATCTTTGTCTATTGATACGTACAATATCGTCATTAGCTTTATTTGTTGTTAGTCACGTAAAAGCTACGGAATAATCATTGGTCAACAACCAACAGGCCTAAGAGCAAAATGAATGAGTAAATGAAGGGAACAGAATTGTGTGTCGCGAGGTCGAATTTACTCATAACGCGCAACTCTGTATCTTCCAGTCTTTATACACGTAGGAATCGCTGGAAAATGAGACAATATTCGGCACTACTTCCGAACTAGAATCGTGTACAGACGTTCCATACTTTTGTCATGATTAGCAATTCAGAGAAGAACAATTTCCAAGCATTGAAACAAGGATTGTTCGTTTGTAGTTGACCACTCACCAGGATATGCCAGGAAATGCTATAAGTATGGCCCGTTTTGCTCGTTAACAAAAGTGTTGGCACAATTCGAAACCAATTACGTGACTAGTAGGAGTACGTGACATAGTTCTCGACAGACTTCTGTGGTAGTTGTTGTTTTCTGTGGTAGAAAATGCAGCAGGAATTAGGCCCAGAGGGACGAGAGGGCGAATTTTCGTTAGAAACGAGCTTGGATGCAAAAAACCGTGCGTTAGTTAATTATTAATTTGCTTATTTACGCCGCTTACATACCCGTTCGCAAGATAAAGACGATACCGATGTATCTGTAGGTGGCGAACGTCATGTGGCGCTCTTTCTTTCTAATGGCACTTGCTACGTATTTAATCTCTGACAACAAAAAAACCGTCAACAATATCTGGCGTGTGGTGCTCTGCATGATGAGCTCAGTATCGAACGTCTCAATCGTCGATGACGTGAATAGTATGAGACATTCACCAACGCGTTTCGGCAGTGTTTTTTAGTGTTAATGAGCACATGGTTGATTGTTGTTACTTGAAGGTGTTTTCCATCGGCAAGTTCGACCCCCATCCAATGGCCACAGCAGTGTAAAGCCCGTGGCCGGCCACTCTTCTCATCCGAACCTCTTCGCGCATGATGCTTTAGTGCATGATGGCGTTTATGATCGACATCATGCTTTAGTCTGCGCATTTTGTTCCCGCATTCTCTCCGGGTTGTGACTCTATTATCGTAAACGTGGTGTCGCAGTGTGCAAGCTACTCAAGCTTGGCTTACAATGGCTAACCGCCGCCTGTTCGTTCGCCCGTCGTCTACAGTTAGTTTCATCCGTAATGCGCAACGCCGTTGTGGATCGATGTGAATAATTGATTGACTGGGTAACTAACTGATCGATTGAATTGCCTGCCAACATTTGTCTGTGGAGCTGGTGGGGTACGAGCGCTAAAGGTCTCATATGAGAAATGCAGCAAATGTGGGTCGAATTGTCGACTCGACGAATTGTATCTTCCATTTTATGAATCATGGTTGATCTTTGTCATCATCGCTTATTTTGTCGTACACCGGTGACATGATTAAAAATTATATAACTGCAGTAGATAGAGCCGACAGGGGATACGGAAACCAACCATTTGTAACGTAAATGAAGGAAACTACGCAATTAAGTAATTAGGTTAGGGCTCGCTTCAAACGCGAAAGCTCAAGCTTGTGACTTTATGAGAGGTTCTATGAAACTTAAGAACTTGTAAACGTTTCACGAAGTTCTAAAGCACGAAACTTGGAAGGAAGAAGTTTATGAGACTATAGGACTCTGCTTGGACTGACAGTTTTGTTTCTCGAGTAAGACCAACCGTTCCTGACGTACAAATGGACGAAACCCAGGACACACACACACACACACGATCAGCAATCAGTGTTAGCACCTTCTTAATAAGGATTTATTACAACGGGTGGTGGTTTATTACTGCTGTCCAGGCTACGTTGCTAATCACTGAACGGTTAACAAACGCCCTCTCCTTTATTAAATGCCAAGGAAATGACGGCCTTTCTGTACAAACACACCATAGCCGCCGCATGTTACGCGTAACGCGTTACAATTCAATATTCTCGCATTCGTTTCGTATAAAAGACGCTACTGAATACATTTAGAATTTAGGAATACATTAACGATACACGGGAGAAGAGGCCACTGCAACAAAACGCATCGTTTATTCGAAGATAGCCGCTGAAAAGAAATAGAAAAGCCAATCGGAGAAAGGCGTCATCTTTAGGTTAGACCGCTTTGGGTGTCGTCAAGATCGTCGTTGACCAGTTTTTACGTAATAGAAACGCTACGATGGAGTAAGTTTGTTGCCTGGCCATTTCAGTAGCGTTGTGAGAGCCCACTTGGAGGTATGAGGGGACGTAAAGTTTACGACTGAATGGGCAGTAAACGCGAACTCGTTAAATTTTGCTGCCGGCATTCCGTCGACAAGACGGGGGGCGATTTCTGCCATATACAACGAGAAGATTGACGAAGACAAACAACACTGGGAAATGGTCGATTTTCTAGATGATTATTCTGTTACGGAATCGTATGAAGCACTACGTAGAGAAGATCGGATCGCGTGCCCTAAAATAAACGTCGACTAGTGGACTTTGTAGTTTGCAATGATCAAATCCTGAGTTGGTCAGGCGTTCATAGTTTAATGTTCATAGCGCCATTCAAGGCTCGTTCCCATCAAGCTGAGTAATTTATTAAATGAGTTCTTGTGGCCAATGTAAGTTGACGATTTTTGCCACCTCAATAACAAGAACAAACTCGCAGTCGCTCTGATCGCTCTGAGCGGACTCGGTGCATTTTAGTAAGCGGCAAGCGCGCACGCGAGCAGTGATTGTTGCTAATAACGAACAACAATTACTACAGAGTGACCTGAACGAGTCTGTAGCAGCTTTTATTCAATCCATTAGGTATTATTAGGCGTTTATTACGGTGTCGGCTGGTTGAAATGCCGCCTTCTGCGGTTAAGCGTCGCCATTTTCGCTGACATCTGTCTCCGTTGCTAAACGATGGCCTTTGTTATTGCTGTCAACTGTGCGACTCGTCGTTGATACCGTTTCTTTGCGTCGCTTTATTTCAGCTGAGTGGCGGAGGCGTTGGTGAGTCCGTTGGTATCGGATCGGTTGGAGGATTGAGCGGGTGCAATTGGCGACCATCGCCGCTTCAGGCGGCTCTTCTGTCGTGTCTTCCATCTGTCGCAATGGCTCTTCGGTGTGCCGCTGTCGTCATGGCCCTGCTGTTGTTGCTGCTGCTCGCGAGCAGTTCTTCACAACAACAAAATCTCGAGCCGCCGCTCAGCAACTGTCCAGGCGAATGCGAGTGCACTTCGTACACCGTCGACTGTTCGAGCCGAGGACTTCGTTTTGTACCGAGAAGCATTCCGAGACAAGTGCGAAAACTGTGAGTAGATAAACGAATGCGTGTCTCTACGAATATTTTCCTAGGTAACATCGCATCGCGATATTGGAAGTGACACAAACACCCAAAAACTGAGTGAAGAACGTGAGTGAGGGGCAGACAGTGTGAGAATCAGCTGCGAGAAAAAAGAGCTTCCTTCGAGTGCACCGGACACATCTACGACGGCGAACAGAGGATTTAGCTCAGAATAGGGGAATTAGCTCAGAATAGGGGAATTAGCTCAGAATAGGGGAATTAGCACAAAATAGAGGAATAGCTAGAGCACTCGTTTGATAGTGTTTTTCGCTAACTAGCCAAGTGCAGCTCGTTGGCAGACGTCCTCTCGTACACGGGACCCATTACTAGGATATATTTGCGCTTTGCAATTGCTTCGTAATAATACTCGTCACTTTGAAATGGCGTCCGGCCGGTTCACCCTGTCAGAGCCCACCACTCTGAGATAGTTCATCTGGTGGACATGAAGCACACGACGACCGACCGGCCGACCGACCGACCGACCGGCCGACCGACCGACCGACCGACAGCCTTCCAGCCCACGGGCCTACGTTCAAGCCGTACGAGACAATAGCCTCGAGTCTTCCGGTGGCCTTGAACGTGTTCATGAGTGAACCAACGGGCGACTGACTGCCTCGCTTTGTTTAACCTCGACAGTGATCTCTATTGTAGACCGCTCTAAAGGATGCCAAAGTGTGTGTGTGTGTGTGTGTGTGTGTGTGTGTGATTCCGTTAGTCCGGTAGTTCATCGGCCAGCCACATCTGTGGAAAATCGACGCGACGCAAACGTGTCTTCACGTGAGTCGTCTTCGCTCGACGTTCCGAGGAGTCGCCTCCAACAGCAGCCGCTGCCTTATAACAGCAGCTTCGTATGAACTTCACGACCCCAACGGACTTCACAACGCTTGCCTACGACCTACGGGAATTATTCGTCGTAGTGATGCATTGCTTCATTTTGAGGTGCTATCCGCTGTTGTTGCTGCTGCTGCGCAACAACACTGAGAGACTATGCAGACATGAGCACAAGGTCGTATTCGATGGCAGATTCATGATGGCCTCTCTGTGTTCTCGTCGGAGTCTACCGAACTCAGCTACAACACTTCAGACTTCAGGTAGGCGGTTGAGGGATGGCCGAAGTGCAGGATTCGCTTTTCCTATGCGTGTACGAGGCGTCCAAGGACTGGCGTCCGTGCTAGGCTACTCAACATGTAGAATGTTTAGTGGCATTTTGTCAATGCCGACCAGCCCAGCCCAACCCAGCCCAGCCGGGTCTGCTAATGAATCTTTCTTCCCTGGCGGATGGATATCGATGAACGCCGGATACTGGACGGAGGATGGTGAGGTGCAGTCAAGTAAGACAACGGCGTCCGTCCCTTCTGTCGCGACGAACTTGGCGCGATTTCTCTTTCGCTGTCGTTTGTTTCGTCGGGAAGCAGCAAAAATTGAATGAACTGTTACGACGCTGCCAACATTGGCATTGCGCCGCTCCGTGACGCGTCCACCGTGACGCGTCCACCGTGACGCGTCCACCGTGACACAGGAGGGGGCTACGCGATTTTGATGCCGCTGTCTCCTCTTCGAAAGGACAACACTAACGAAGGCCGCGATCGGTTGTTGTCAGGATGTTGTTCCGGATGGTGCGCGCGGATGAGTCTGATCTGTGCAGATGTCAGAGAGCGAAAAAAAGGCCGACGAGACGGATTTCGATGAAGACGGCTGCTGATGAAGGAAGACCGACAATTGAGTATGTACACGTGTATAGATAATAGAGCAATCACTTGTTTGTCGGTCTGATCGGTCTGATCGGTTCGTCTGTCCGATAGGAGCTATCCGAGCTAAGTACTTTATTGTAACACCATCGATTGACCGTAGCGAGATTCATTACGACGACCATCGACGCGGACCGAGACTTCGCGCGGATGTGGTCGGAACACGTCCGACTACGAATCGCCGCGGAAGGCCGCTAGAGGATATCGTGCGCGTTTGTTCCGCGCGGCTGTTCGGACGAAGAACGAAATAACAAGGCCACAAGAAGAAGATGAGGAGGAGGAGGAGGAGGAAGAAGAACGAGAAGAAGCTAACTGTTGATTATTGATATACAGAGCCACGATGAGAGGCGCGCGAGGATGCGTCTGACTGAGTGACAGACAGGTCAAGGCTTTCGTTAGCAACGACGATTGTTTCTCCTCGTTCGTGTCAGCTCATGAAAGAAGGCAGCTATCGATATTGGCGTGAAGACAGAAGATCAATTTTGCGGTGGGTGAAAACCAGGTGACGACGACAGCCGCCGCCGCCGCCGCCGCCGCCATCGATGGTAGCGACAACTCAGTTCTTTTGTTGTTGTGTATTCTAGTGCAAGTCGGGGCGACGACCGACTCGAAAAGCTCCTCATTTGGGCATAACGCTAATAACAGGAGTGGCCAGTCCCCGAAATGTCAATATTTGCACTGGCTGAGTGACTGACAAAGAGAACAACTCCGATAACGACAGCTGTTGTCTCCGCCATCGTCGTCGTCGTATTGAGTCACAAGGGATCGAGCCGTTCCCCCAGCGCGGGTGGGTGTCGACAGAAAAAAAAAACGCGCCACGAACGACGGCGAAGTTATACTCGCGAACGGTGGTAGCCTTTTACTTATTTTACCGAGACGGTCTGTACAGCTGAGAAAAAGCACCAATTTCGGAAGAAGGATGCTCCGAGAGAAGGAAACAAACTTGTGTCCGGTTCGCTCCGACTGGCTCGAGACTTTCCTTCGGTTAGGGCCGTTACAGAAGGTGACGTCCGCGACGCGAGCACCGCGACGCGAGCACCGCGACCCGAGGTCCCTCCAAACAGTGAAGCAATCGTCGTTCCTTTTAGGGTGTCCTAATTGATTTCACATGCCGGCCTGTGAAGAGACATGAAAATCACGGCAGGAAGTGAGGTGCGAGCACGAGACAGCCGAAGTGCAGCATCAACAAAGAGCTCTGCTGTGACATGTGGGGAATAGGTGGACTGGGCTGGGCTGGGCTGGGCTGGGGTTCACTTGTTCCGATGTTCGCTGATGACGAAAGTGTTAATGGACGCCGCGGCCGTAATAGTTAATGGAGGGCGTAAGAAAAACGTCACGCCAGAAAATCCCATTAACATCAGGAACGACGATGATATTGAAAAAGGGGGGCGGCGGCAACGACACGATCATCAGAGCATCGCATTCGCCCTCATATTGCCGGACAATGCCCCTCACCCTGGGGCTGGTCGTTAATGTCGCTGCTCGACTGTACGTAAACATTATGAACTACTGATGAGCATGGAATATTTCTCTTATGGCGGCATTTATGCCGACATAAACGTGTGCGGTTTTTGGTCAGTAGAGACCAGATGGACGTGCTCGAGCGTCAACGTCGAACGAGCTAATCACTTGAGTGACGATCATCGCCATTCATCATCATCATCATCATCGTTGCAACGGAAAATCGTGTCCGGCTTTACTCGGCGGCAGGCAAAGGGAAATCGATGACACGCACGGTGTCACGCTTGTTTAGTCGCTGTCGAAACTGTGTGCCAAAGTGAGTGCAGCTTTCGTTCGGGTTCGAACTCCGCCATTGCACATTTAGATTCGAAGGGTCCTCAGGCGAGGACCGAGGGACAGTTCGAAAGCGATTCATTCCGTGGACGGTGCTCACCGTTGGCCAGTCCTGCAGAGAGGAAGAGAGCCTGATACAGGACAAGTTACAGGACACTTGGCACGTCAAGATAGAGGTCACCTTTGGCCAGCTTCTCCGTGTCTCGTTGCCGAAGACGTGACCAAAGTGGACGGCCGTACAGTGACCGGAACAGAGACGAAGGAGAAGGGGGCCAAAGGAAGCGGTCGATAGCGATGGCGCTGACAGTGACTGTTAGGGGAAGATCTAATTATTGACACTTCGCTCGATGCGAGTAAACGACAAAGTCAACACAACTCACTCAGCTAACAACCGAACGGAAGACGTCAGATACAATAGCAGGAATGTTCGCTGCTAATTCTGGCCGGGTGATACTTTGGCGAGTAGTTTCTCCGAATGTAGCTTCTCGCCTCACGAGTAAGCGAGTAGAGAGGCTCTACTCCGCCCGCGATGACAACACCCAGCCGAGACCTTCACTCCGATCGCTTAAACGGCATTTTCTTCCTGTTGTTGTTGTTGTTGTTGTTCATTGGCTTGATGATCGACCACGATACGTGTCATTCTCTACACAGCGGCCCGTTTATTTGTCGAGTTTGTGCCACCTACTCGGTCGAATATTGTCAGGGCATTTTCTCGCTATTTGACGGCAACGCACACCACCACCACCACCTCGTTGTGAAGCGACCCGAGGGTAGCGCTGCGTGATGATCGTAATGAGGTCATCAGAGATGACGAGGTACAGTGTCAAGCATCATGAAGTAGAGGAAGATATGTTGCGAGACAGGGAGAAAATTAGGCTGGACTATATCTGAAAGCCTCTTTTCGAAATACACACGACGAACGTTATGGGAAGCGGAGACGTCATTTGGCTTGTTCGTCGCCTTAGTTTGGTCGCGTTCGTTTATTTGCTCCACCCATCCAGGGTTGCTGGTGGAAGATTCGATTGTCGTAGTTCGCTGTAGTCATGGCGTCGTTGTCTGAGCGTGTCGTAGCGCGTGTTCCGTCTGACGATCGCGTCTTCCCGATGTATCTTGATCGTGGCCGTGTCCCGGCTCGTTGCTTCATGTCAACTGGCGAATGCGAATAGGGCGTGAACCCATGTCTTAGCCTCTGGTGA
>MNPL01016904.1:0-23653 GCA_002081605.1 Tropilaelaps mercedesae | reverse complement strand
TGCTAAAGCTATACGTGAATGTGTATATTCACTATAGATGATAAGTTGAGAGCCAAAGTGGCAAAAACTAAATATGGCTTTCTCAATATTGGCTATTCTAGTTTTCGATATGCGCATAACCTTTTATTCGCCAATGTTTGCTGCATGTTACGCTGATATCAACACGCCCTAGCCTTTAATATGTCTCCTTTTCTTAGTATTTCATGTAAAATGTAATAATTTTAGCCTCTTTATTGCTTATAGTTGGCCGATTAATTAGGCCGATATAGTCTGCTATCCTGCTTCTATATATTACGAAGGTTCGCATATGCGGTGCTTGCCTTTGTTTAGTACCGCTTGACTTTGCTTTTTGATGGAGAGAAGTCTGTAGCAAAAACGGATAGACATATCTGAATGACCAGAATATTTGATTTACTTATTTAACGATCAGAAAAACAACCGGAAAGAGCGTTGTCAACAGCTGCTGATAAGACTGAAGACTTTTCAAAATTGTTAGCGACTCCTTCTACTTAGAAAAATTGTCGCTGAGCAATCCGTAATCTACGTAAGCGCAGCTTACGATAGAAGGCACTTAACCGAGAAGGATTAACAAATGCTTACTCAGCGGAATAATAGTTAAACAACTTAAATATAAATATAACGAAGGAGTTTTGTTCAGTGCATTTACTCGGAATGGTAAAGTCTGAAGTTTTCAGACAGGCCAATTTCAACGCGAGACAGTCGAGGCGATCTGAAGCTATTGGGTTAAACTGATTAAAATCAGAAATTCCACACGATTTGCCCAGACGGAAAGAACCAATGACTAAACGCCCTTCGTCCATCCCTCATAAAAGGGTCGTGTTCTCAGTCAGCCATGCTACGACCTAGTTCACCTAGAGACGACTATATATTGACGAAAGAGACCTAAACCAGAAAAAAACTTTGCGTAATACGAAACACAGTGGAATGCGAGTTTACTTGGAGAACTCTTAGAGGGGCTCATATCGACAATCGACGCAGCACACATACGGAGGGCAATTATGAAGCTTTTAGCAATTGTGATGCGTTCAGCGCGGATCGAATTCTTATTCATCGCTGTTCCTCATCTTCATAGGTTGAAGCAATAAATCTACTTATACATACCGCTCATTTATGCGACGTTCTCATTGAAATCTCAAAAATATTTAAAAATTTCGAATGCTGTGGCGTGCAGATAAGAGTTAGATGAGAGGTAGGTCGTACACCGTGCCTTGTTAAAGCGTAGACCTTATTGAGAGAAAAACGTTGATTGAGAAAGTAGAAGCCGAGGCAGATATACGTCTGCAATGACTTTTCGGGAAACATTCAAATCACGGCCTGAGATACGTAACGTAATACCATCGACATAAAGATATATCTTTCTGGAAAAAGGCACCGAACAGAGGTCATAGAAGAAGCTTAAAGGAAACAAGGTGGGCCTCAATAGACCACTTGTTGTATTCCACAAATAACCGAGCACTGTAGTAACAACAACCTATATCGACAAATGTAGACCGATATGACATAAAGCTGTGCATCAGTTTGCACATTTCTTGGTGAAAATCGTGGTTGCTGAACTTACTAGATAAGGTTTACGTATTAATTGACTAAAATGCTTTTTTAACATCTACAAGAGAGACTTTTAAGTGACCGCTACCAATTTTTCCACCTCTAAAACCTTAACTATCTGTTATATCGGCAGAATAGTAGATGTGCGCTCCCAAAACCCACATTAAGTGTCTGAAATTATATTAAAAAGAGCTTAGTAGTATTAGACCTGATCAAGAATGACCCCTTCAAAGATATTGGTAGTTGAAGTCAATCAGAATATGGATTTATAATTAGCAGACAAAAGAGGGTCGCCACCCTCTTTAATAGGAATGACACAATACACGCTCAAAAACAAGGAAATACAGCAGATGCTGTTGAGGGGTTAGTGAAAAACAATGAGGGGCAAATTATCAGTGGTGTTAAATTTTTTAAAACACATGCAGAAATTCTAGCAGAGCTAACGGAGGTAGATTTGAGGCGTCCAGTAACAAAGTTGACCCTTTCAGGGACAGCGAGGATGAACGAGGGGATAACTAATAAATATCTGGAAACGGTTTAATGTAAGAATGTTAGTGATATTTCTTTTTTTGGATACAGGTTATCGCACAACTTACAAGACTTATACGACAACTCTTGCTGAATCTTCGGGTTCGGGCAGTAGAAAGTGAATGGTCTAACATTTTGTAGAATGCCGAAATACGATCGGGTACAGAATATTTTAATACTTTAGTGTTGCAGCTTCAGAAAGCTACAACTAATTCACAAAAAGTTGTAGTGCTCCGCCACTATTTTTATAGTACAGTTATGATATTGTTTGATAGCTAAGAATCATGCCTAAAAAGAACAGCATTGTCAATTCAATTCCATACATGTAAAATAAAACTTTTCGTTTCTAATTGTTCTTCTCTCTTTGCCATAACTACTACGAAGAGCAGTAGCACCTTCTTGTTATGCTCTTCTTCTTTGAAACACTGTTGCCATTCTAATTCATCATCATTTTTGAAATCAATAATGTAAACACAGCTATTAGTAAGAGCTATCTTAGTGAGACAATTTGTAAATCCCTTTTCGCGAAACCTGTTGTAGAAAAATTTTCTCCGTAGCTACGAAGAGTACTAGCGACACGCTACTATATGTGACACAAATGACTATTGATCTATAATTCCTATCTTTTTGCTAAAAAAGACTGTAACCATAGAATAAAATTGCCTACAAGTGCCCGCGAATATAACCTCGAAAGCCTGCGGAGCTCTAAGGTAAACTTGAAGTAGCAATGCTACAATGAAAAATAATGAAATATGTCATCAATGCGAATATATAAAAGCCTCGATGGCAATTGCTTAGTAAGTAGCACGTTTAACATTGCGTATTCCGGATACCTGTAGGCACATGTCCTCTTGTAATAAGTGGCCTTGCCTAAAGTAGGTATCTTAGGTGAGCTTAACTAGTATACCTGTAGGCACATGTCCTCTTGTAATAAGTGGCCTTGCCTAAAGTAGGTATCTTAGGTGAGCTTAACTAGTGTTTTTCTCATAGTCTAAACGCGTTAAAAGGGCGCCTTTAAAGCTTGAGGTACATGCGCATATAAATATAACGCTATATCAACCATTTTTTCCTCAACACAAAGTCTTCCTTCCTAATAATGAATCAGCTCATTGCCAAGGATAAGGAAGTGTAAGACAAAAAGTGTAAGTTTTCGAGAAATAAGTTTCCAACCGCTCACTTGCCGTCCTCTATATCTCAATCGCTCGTCTCACAAAACCAGCAATAACGCTTAGGCCCACAGCATAGAGGTTGGTGTAAAATATATTATTTCCAGACAAGACCTGCCACAAGCAACATATACGTGCCGATAGCATCCTCGGCATCAGGATCCCACACGGCAGATGTCAGATGTACGGTGGCCTCGTGTTAGCTTTTCAAGCCGGAGGTTACCGTTTTCTTTCCTGCCATTGGGTCTGACCCTGACCACAATACCGTCAAGGAACAGCAGATATCCAGATAGAACAAGAACGGGCAGTCAACTCAATCAATGAAATACAATGTTTCCTTTATCACTTGTTGAAATTCTGAAATCAAGAGCTCTACCAGATATGTATAGAAAGGACCTGCACTTCGTGGAATTGCTTTCCTCAGCCCCCCTGAGAAAAACGTCGGCCATAGCGCCTCAAAGTGTGGGCCGTGATAGATAAATCTCGATGTTTAGTCCTAGGTTCTGATTTTTTGCAAAGAAAAATGCTGTGAGTTACCAACGAGTCTCTGTTGACCTTCGACATACATTTTTTGCAAACCGTCGTTTCCTCTGAGAGGTATATTTACTGTTAGCCACTGGAGAGACTTTCTACGAAACGTAGTCCCAATATGTCTTACTTAAACTTACATTTGTCACAAAAACAGAGACCTGCGGCCCGTTTCATGTTACCCTAGCTTGCAATTTAAGAGTGATGCCAGAGACAAGCTTCGGATATTGAGGATACAAGCTCAAAAAAACTGTAAATAGTGAATATTTAATGGTGAAAAACTGTAAATAGTGAATATTTAATGGTGAAAAACTGTAAATAGTGAATAACTGCCTATATCCAAAAGTGTAGGGCGAACCTGTAATTCATTGCAATGTGCGACCACCTAGGAAAGCGAAAATTGCGATTGTAAGTCGTCTACAACAATCGTGAAATTGCAAAGGTTCGAACCCTTCTTATGATATCATTCGGCGTAATGCCAAATATAAGCATAAATGTTTCTCTTTTATCATGTCTTCTATGCATTTCAAGTACAAATTTCTTAAGCGGAAATTTAGCAAAAAACGTACAAACGAATCCCTGTACAGCATCCATAGCATTACTGAGCGATTTACTACAGACGACTGTAATATTTGCTCCCTATCAATTCAAAGAAAAGAAACCATTTGTTTCGCATTCTGCTTATTGTATTCCATTAGTTGATTTTCGCTGTTGCTGCTTTGGTGCCGTCTGGTGCATTCTACCCGAAGTTCGTTCGTACTCACGTTCTTTGTCTTTTTTTTTGTTCTGTTTACCAGCCACTTTAATAGAGAAGGGAATTTTGGTATTATTCAGGTTTTTTCAAATCCGTGAAAATTTCCTAATCATTTGCCACCCTTTCTCCATTCTCTATTATTGTATCGATCGTACAATGAAAGGAAGCTGGAATAACAAGATTGCGATGTCTGAGCGTGACACCGGGGTGGGTGCCTCGATGGAAAACACATGTGGTCATGTGAGAAAGAAAAGGGATGTATCCGAAACACAATTAGATCTTTGCTATGAATTGGATGTTCGTTACAGAATTGTCTATGATTTGACGGATTCCCATTCAACTTGGCATGTAGAGGCTCTATTCTGTATAAAAAATATTAATAGAGTTTTTTACCGATAAATCAACCCATTCTAACTGGATATTCCTGTGTTCGACTTTTGTACAAACCTACCTTAGTCAAGACTAATGCGGCAGAAACAGTCTTGTACAAACCAAATGCATAAGATCTATCATATGCCCTTAGCTTAAGCGTTAGAGTTTCCTCTCCTTTTCATTTACAGTCTGCCATTCGAACTTAAATTACCGTTTCGTCACATGATATGGTAGATTGAAACCCTCCATACCGAAATAATTAAGAAGCTCGACAGAGCTGCTACTCAGATCAATACTATAATGTGTGATGCGGTCTTTGGATCACGGCTTTTATACTCGCAAGCCTCCAACTAACCTAATTTGCCTGGATATTAACTAAGTTAAACGTCTAAATGAAGCGCAAGTTCAAATAGTATTTTCCAAACAGAATTGCAAATTTAAAATAGCATTGGGACTATTCTCTAATCGTTATCCCCTTTCAATCTATAAAAGACGCTTTTTCTTCTTAGAGCCTATGTTTGAGTATGCTTTCATTGAAGTAAATTTGCATCAAGGAAGGATACGCGTGTCAGCATGGTGCTTGCGACCACTCCTTATCACATTCGTGAAAGTTCAGCTTTTTTCAGTACGCTTATCTATTACAGTCAGTGCACGCGCGCTCTGTCGAAATGTGGAGGCACCCTGGCGTTTCGTATAATCGCACCGCTGTTCTCGTCGTGTGTAAATATAATCGGATTTGAGGCTTTATATGAAAATAGTTGCCTCTATGAACATTTTTTTGGTATTAAAGCAGCTGGAAGAAAAATGGGCATGGTGATCATGACCATATGAGTGACAGCTCCATGAACCCGTCGAGCTTTGCATACGTTTTGAATCTGCATTTTATTGTTTATGGTCTTTGCTGCATCGCACCCTATCGAAACACCTACGAGTGTTCTTAAATATATATTTATGGAGTAAAGAAGGAAAAAATAATTTCATATTGTATACCAAAGATAGTCACTTTCAATAATATCAGTAGTCCTAGCAAAGGAATGTAGACAATGTAGACATTTATTTTAGTGTACTAACACTGAAAAAAGCTGGAAATAGCAATTTAAAAAAACCCGAAGACCTTAAAGCCTTTATTGAAGTGAATTGGACAGCATGTGAAAAAAAATAAACGTATGAAAAATGTTACTCATTTAAACTGCTCTTTGACAAAACCTATGAATGTGTGAATATAGCAGCGCAGAGCAAGGCAAGCATTAGCCGGCTACGAGCTGAAAAGTATTGTCCGAATTCTTCCCTGTAATAAATAGCAACCATAACTCCTGTGTCTTATCTTTGTTGCCACCGCTAATTGTTATTGTCGCCTTCATTGCTCCAATGTCACTAGCATTACTCTATAAGCCCATCAAGTAAACGATACGAGAAAAACAACTTACACAGTCACTGGAAGTGACAAGCAAATTATAGCGCGTTTACTTAAACAGATATCATGGATGGATTCAAAGGTCGATTAAATGTGTCTCTTTAGTGACATACATCACCCGATCACTGATCTGTAACTCGTATTAGCTAAGGCGAGCAGACGAAACCGTTAATTGGTGATCTTGATAATAAACACTGCTTTTCCTTGGATTTTTCGTCAGAGTTATATTTACGCTCTCTTCCGCTCAACTTTTCTGGTTGGCCTTCGACACCACTACTGTCTTTCCAAGATGACATAAGCACCATGCTATGCTAGGCATATGGTCAAAACATTGGCATTGATTATCTTAATGGTAGATCTTCCAGCTTGTATTTATATCATGTATATTGTAGAATAGGGTTACTTAAATCCACGGGGCTGCTTGGACAGCAGTCCTGAAGAAGCATCGCTTAGTTGCCCATTCGGCAGTACCCTTCGCATTCGGAAAGCTTTAAAGTGTATTATTTTAGTGAACTACCTCTTTTATTGTAACTGCAAGAAAAATATACTAAAGATCGATTGCTAGTTTATTTAGCCATAACTTGTTGTTTTGTCTACATAGACACAAGAAACGAGCAGAAACCTATGTGATGACAAATAGAGATGGTTGCAAGCTGTTTTTTGCAAAAGTCATAATCTGTGCGTACATTTTTCCGGCTTTACCCGAAACAATGCCACTTTTCAATAAACATAAGCATTGCCAGTCCATTTTGTACATGGCGAAATCCACATCGACTTATGCCAATAACCCGGTTCGAGACTGGTCCGTCCTTACAAACATATAGACAATCTATATAGGCTAGGCTTCTCGCACAAAACGGATTACAGCTGATAACTAAAACGACTAACTGATTACATATAAAACGACTTAACAAGACTATTTATTGCTTTACGGGCAACGGATAATATTAATGCACGCAGTATCGATTGCTGTTTAGCGTAATTTAGATGATTTTAGGCCCGTGCGCTATTATGACAACAATGCGCAGGCGTCTATTTAATGCCAAAAGTGAATCGGTAAAAAATTTCACATTTCTTATGTGATAATAACCTACCTGTAGAAATATTGGGCAGGTTTAGCTTAACTAAATTAAAGTTGTCAAAAGTACTACTTCCAGGTATCGAGCTTTGTAGCCTTCTACCGACACATGTAGAAAGGATAAACAAATATCTATACTTCGAATATCACGTTATCCTTCACACTCAGACGCTAAGCTCTTAGTACCGAACACACTGCTAGCAGAGCAAGTCAAACTGCAAAAATACAGCAGTCTCCAAGGCATTTACAATTTAGGCCTCTTGCCTGCAAGGCTCGGGAGGAGCCTGGCGAGCTCAGGTCAAACTACCGGAGCACGCCTGTCAAAGGTTCATCCACTGTATACAGAAGCCCTTTCAACTACAATGTGTTATGTCTGGACCTACAAAAAAGGTCGCTATTTTGGTCTACGTATTTTCATCGATTACATTTGAGGAAACCTCGCCCCTTTTGCGGTATATTGTAATACTGTTATGTCTAAACAAATTTTTTCGCTGAATTGACTAATAGCGTTGAATATTTTAATAGGTCCAGCAAATTTGTGTTCATCAAACGTCGGCTATTTTTCTATTTTTTGCTTCAAGTTTTTATAAACAAGATTTCTGGCGCTGTTTACAGAATTACACGCAGTACAGAGTTTGATCAATTTTTCTAACTATGCACTAATACCCATAGAGCCTCATTGTATAAAAACTTGATAACAAACATAGTCGAAACATGCAAAATCCGCTAATACGTTGTCAATATTTAATGGTGCCCCCTTTAAGAACTAATACAGTGTTATCAACTTATCGTTCATGTTGGGCTACATTATACTTGTTCAGTCGAATATATATGCACGGTGATCGTACGAAATTGATTTTTTAGATTACGAATTGAGAAAGATAAACTATTGGTTAAATATACCAGTTACCCTGAATTTAACAAACACCTAGAGTCGGAAGTCACTCATCTTAGCTAAAGTAGGGTACGGTACAGATCGGCCTTGTTTTACGACGGTGGTCGAGGAAAAGTTGCCGCTGTTTATGTTCTATGGTGAATAGTTGATCGCATCCTTGAATTCCATTGGTAGTATGCGTTTAATTTAGGCGTAATTTACAATATTAAGTCTTGCTCATACTAATGCGAGGTGCAGTTTGAAGTTCAAAGCTTGCATTGCTTCAGAAGGGTTTCGTACTTTTAAAATAAATAATCTATCACTCAGAAGTGGAACAAGTATCCACGATTATTGAATTGACCTATGCAGCTAAAACTGTACATTAACAAATGCATCCCTCACTTTCTCAAATTCTAATGGGATAAATAATGCACGGTAGCTCAGGTAAACATGCATATGCTATTGAGAAATTTATGATTACACAAGTAAGGGCGTTACTAACCTTTTTTTGGTGTACACATTTAGTTTGATTCGAATAATCGATGTGCGTGAAACTTCGCTCATATCTGTGTATGGTTGAGAATCCTGAGGGCGACGTCTCAAGGCTAGTCGTGGTTTTATTGCGGGTAATTTTGCGATGCCATATATCCTCTTTAAACTTTCGGGACAAAAACGAGTTGATTTTTGCTGAGAGGGCGGCTAAATTCGCCCTGGTGAGGTGAGCTGGACAGATGATCGGGCAACACTGTTGTAGTATTCCTGACGAGGACCGCATAACGCACTAAGCGTTCAGGGTGCAAATCAAAATGATGCTCACCTGCATAAAACAAGGACAAAAAAGATGCTCTCCGAGCTCGAAGGAGAGAGGAAGATGCTACGAAAACGTCTCCGAATCCTGCAGGGAAAGTTAACAAATTCAACTCAAAGTTGGCTCTTGGTTCAACCATGTAACTGGGTGCAGCAGTTGGTCCCAAAAACATAGGAAAACCCATCAGCAGGTTTTGGCAAAAAAATACAGTACTCCTTTTACACGAATATTTGAAAACAAACAACAGATCCTGCGCCCTCTAGGTACAGTGCTTACAGAAATAGGCAAAGCTGTGATTAACCAGCCGCAGGAATAATAGTATTTATCTAAGGCCGCTAGATTTTACGTAACGTTTAAATAGTGCAACTGTTCACGATTACTGCACAGCAATAATCATGTAGTCTACATAGGAGACCCACAGCCAACTGTATGTAGGAGCTGTGCCCTTACGAACGTTGGTCACAGTCAAAAGCGCCTCTTGTCATCCTCAATTGATCAGGGCAGTCTGTCCTCTCACTAGAATTTCTGCGTATGATGACTTTCTTCCTCCTTTTCCTCTTCAGCCCAAATATCCGCTCTCGCAGTAGTAAAATATAACGTTCATTACGATAATTACAGCTGTATGAGGGGCTTCAAGGTTTTCACTGTGCAACAGGGAAAGCGAAGTACTTTGCCTTCTAGGCCACAAATAGGCGAAGGAAAAACAGCCACCGTGCTCTACGTTGCTGTTTCATCCAACATTGGCTGAACACAAAGAAACAAAGCTGCTGCCACTGTCTTTATAATGGCTGATTCTAGCACCGAAAATCAGCTACTAATCGGTCAAAAGTGCCAGCAGCTTACAAAAGTCAACATACGATACAAAAATGCATTCAGCGAAATTTTAGTGCACTCATAAGTGCCTACAATGTTCAGTTGAACAAAAAAAAAAGTAAAACTATTATATTTAACTGTAGGTATAGTACTGCTAACGTTGGCCTCTGCCTGCTAACCGTAATGGAGGTTCTCCTAAACATGCTTTCTCATTTTGCTCTAGGAGCAGAATTTACCTGCAGTCTGTCGATTGTTTAGGTTTCGCATACTTAATTCCGGAGATCAAGCATTCGCGTGTGTTGGAGATTGCCACACGCTAGTAACCGCATCTGAAATAGTTACAAGTAGAAGGGAAAAGATCTTCGTCCTAGTTAGCACGGCTTTTCTGGAAGATGCCTTAATACTTTCACCAGCATAATAACTAAGTATGTGTGAATAAATTTGGCTGGCACTGATTTCATCAGCAACTGTTTATTCGGTGACCAGTTTTAGGAAGGACATTATTCAGTGGACGTATAATTTTAAGGAAAGAGCCCAATAGAGCTGCAGTGACAGAGAACTGCTATTTCAGCGAAACGCTAAGTCTTAGCTGAGTCTAGCACCTTAGTGAAAACGAATGAAGGCCACTGGTTCCCAGTGGGATTTGGAAACATGTGTCAGCAGGTTTCAGGAGGGTTTCAGGAGGTCATTTCGCGAACTCAATGGGTCGATTTGTATGCTTTGGCGTTCTATGCGCCTACCAGAACATTGGCTAGCCAAAGTTTTTTACGTCGAACAACATGTAAATACACACTAACGTGTAACAGTCATCCTTGTCATAATGGCAATTACTGTTGTTAATCAGCTTCTCATGCATGGAGCTAACTGGATGCGACAGGTTGCTGCCTGGTATGAACGAACTAGTGGTCAGCCAAACGTAATTCTAAGACGTAATATACGAGAAAACTGCTTTTTTATTCACGACTTAGCCAAACAGCGCTGCACATAAATGTTTGGATCAATATTACGGCGTTTCTGATTATCATTGGACTCTTTTGTACTAACACACATGAAAAATAGGTCCTCTTCATAACAATCGAATTTAAAATAAGACATACAAAACGGACCCAAGAGTTAGATAATGTTATTTTTACTGTGTTTCAATGCACTGTAGACTCAAGTGCGCACACGGGAATATACTACTGATTTGTGCCAAAAAAGAATATGAACACTTGTATCCCGCTAATTTCCATAATCAACAATTTCCACAATCAATTTTTTACTACTTATTACAATCGCTAAACCTGACGCAATTGCCGTAATCTTGCGGCATTGGGTACTACAATGACGCCCATATATAATGTTGGAAGTCACGCAAAAAAATGTTTCTATCGAAAACAGCTACCACTACTTATGACGTTGAAGGTACGAAAAATGCAAAATAAATTTACATTTGCAGAGCAAACGCCGGTAAAATTTATAAAAATATGCTGGCATTTCGTAGAATATTCTCGACAAGTCAGATATTTTCAACATTTATGCCGCGGTACTTTTGCAATAACAAACTGCTGTGTCTGTAAAACAGTCAGCTCAATCAGGTTTCTTCTGTATTCGTTGTAACGTAAAATTCTATCGCTAGAGAAGTTTTTGGAAGTAATTGACAAAGGTCCCCTTCTTACACAAGGGTTATAATATGCCGTTTTCATTAGAGATACCTAAGGTTTACATTTATTAAGATATTAAAATTAAGTCCATGAAAATGCAACTCAAAAGATGACCAGTCGCATTTTAACTTCGTACTTCAGAAAATAACAGTGATCAATTGCGATTGCCACTTTCGACGCTTCATGCTAAATCTGGCCCTTTAAATGGCATATTTCAACACACATAACAAAAATTCGCATTCAAGTCTACCACTTTCAACAGATAGCTTTTTCTTACAAGCAACTGTTTGCTCAGCAACCGAGTAACAAAAAAAACGCTTCATAATTATTTTTGTCCAAACCTGTGAGGTTTGCTTTAAATGAACACAATGTTCCGCAATATTTTTTTACCTTCTAACCTTGCTTAGGCGCATCTTCCATTTACCGACATCTAATGTACATTTTCTTCAAGAGACTCTCTCTAGGTATATAGTCGACTCGTTTGCTATCCAATTCTCCCTCAATTTCGTTTTCACGTCTCCGTAAAATCACCTCCTGCTGCGTCACCTGCCACTGCGTAACATATACTTAGGTTTGCCACTATTTTTCCCACCTTCGATGCGGGTTTTCATGCCGGTGTTCCATTACGCTCAATTTCGTGCGAACCTTCTATCAGTAATGCAAGGTTCTGTCTTTTGGTTCATCGAAAGAATACACAATAGAGATGTAATAAGACTATAGCGAGTACTCTGCACGAAGCATTTATTTTATCCAAGAAAGAGATGATTATGTACCGCCCAATCAGAAAAACATGGGAAGTCTGGTAATTATTGCTATCTGGACAAGAAAAAGAAGGCGACGATGCCAATGTTTTTCAATTGTGATCCAGAAATCTGACACACAAAGGAAAACCACGGTGTCATGTGGTAATAGATTGGAGAGACTAAGGCTAATAGGAAAACTGTGCTGTCACTTGGCTCTCATTTCATTAAACATGTGTGTCTCAAGACATGCTGCAGTTATACACCATCAACTTTGCTAAAGTAGAACGTTCTCTCAGATGTCAGAAACTTAATAGCCATGCTTCAAATTTGAGGAAATTTCTGTAACTTAAAATAAACACTATATTCAACAATCGATATTTTCACTCATCGCGTATGTAGTCAAGTTTGCTTCCGAGAGTTCAATTATTATAGATTTCAAAATCGCAGTCCGACAGAAGCCAATTTTAGTCAATCTTCACTCCGTCCTTCGACAACCCTAACATGAATAATTATTGAAGTCTTCTAAGGAACAATAAATTTAAAGGTATTCTTCATTTAATGCTAAAAAATAAAGAATTACCAATAATTTTTTCTGTAACAACGACAATCACTCAGAAAAAAATATAAAACGAGAAGGTGTCTCGTCCAATATTTTTTCCTTGTTTTACTTTGAAACTTTTCTTTGCTAACTGTTAAAAAGAATGAACATAATAAAAGCATATTATTGATATATTATGACATTGGACATGTTTACCCGTAAGTACGGCTATATATTGAAATGAGTGACCATTTACTAAGGGTCATCCAGTGGTCTGTAGGTCATTACACAACTGATTTTGTGAAACTACATTTCATCAGGAACTGCATCCTTACGCAGTTTAACGTTCCCAAATCATAAATGCAGTGTCATCGGCCAAAATTTTGCCTCGTTTTTAATAAATTCATACAAGTGGTGAGACTATTGGTACGAATGCAAGCAGCAAACAGCATTGAACAATATGCTAACACTGACTTGCTTACGCTTTAGTAAAGCGCCACGGTGCGAAGCAGCTGAGGTCTATATGTAAACGCTGTTCTTGGGAAAGCTGCATTTTTGTGTGATCGGCGTCAACAACTGCATAAGGCATTTATCTCGCGCAAATGCATTCCCCTAGCTTTCAGAGAGATTTCGTAATATTGTCATGTTGTCACGAACATCAAAGAGCGAATTTCTGGCGAACTGCAATGACGCTGTCTGTGAAATTTATACGATTCTTCTGCAGGATCTTCAAGTTTCGATTCCGAGGAACTACAAAGAGGTGGCACGGCAGCGTTCGAATAAATCGAGTTTCGCCAAAAAATATTTGTAAAAAATGTTTCTTCCATTTTAACGTTTAGTGGGCTCTGAAGCGTTCCGTGGATTTTATATAGCTACCAGTGACAATAATACTTTTGTCTAGAAACATCTGCTGCCTCTAAATATCGTTCTCAAAACATCACTGTGGTAAGTAAATCTGGTATCTAGCAGCTTAGCCGTAGAAAAACCGCATGTTGTATTGAATTCCTGCCTTTCAGGCACTAGGATGCGGAGACGAGGGATCACTTCTCAAAGGAGCCGTTGAATACATGCATACTAGAGACGGTTGTTATGAAGTTTTAGACACGATTACGAATGTTTTTCAAGAAAGCACCCAACTATTGTATCACAAGTTAGCACCGCTTACTAAGTCATGCTAATATTTATATTAATAAAATTGGAGCCTTGTGATCACATCAAGATCTTTCATTTTACCAACAATAAGGGTAACGTCATTTAGGATTTATTCATGAAACCCTTTAAAACATAAAACAAGTACACATAGAGTACACTTTCTTAGTGCACCGACAAATTAATCTTATCATTATCCTTAAATGTGCTATGAACGGTCCCTGACGAGCTTGAGTAAGTCCCGAAGTTTAAAAACATCACTTATCCACCTTTCCGATTCACCCCTGCCAGAGTAAATGAGTGCCAGATGGCCACAGCGGTAGATTGATAAGGTAGCCCCGTACCTAGCTATAATAGTATTCAAGCGCATGCGCCACGTCACAACAAAAACGTGATTGCCGTTTCGATCACTGATATTATGAGAGTGCGCATATTTCCAACGTTTTAAAAGTGCTGAATAATGGCTATTAATAAATAAGGGCTTCTATCAAACCCGGGTTACTACCGCTTGGTCACCGGCTTCCCGTTGCTTGAAAAGATGTTTGAGAATATCTTTATTTTCTCATATAGTACAGTTCCTAGAGCAAATCCTTTCTTTTTAAACAGCCTTGACTTTGACCGTAGAAAGTGCCGTGGAACTAGTCACGCTATCAATCAAGCGATAGACAAAACGCAATTTCAGTTAAACAAAAAGCCTTGGTCAGACTCCGATTCACTGATTCTCCTCGATTCGTTCCGCCATGCTTTCGACAGCGTTCGGCCAGATATTTAGTCCGCAAGGTTTGCCCAAACTGGATTCCAATGCCACCCCTTTAAATTGCGATCGTCATACTTTGCAAATAGGTGGCAGTACTTTATCATAATAATTTCTTCTGGGGTCTTATTTGCATTAGCACATCCCACACAATCCAGCTTTTGTGTTTTGTGTTTCGCGGTCGCTCTGTTCTAGCTCTATTGTATTCCTACACTTTAAAATTTTTCAATTAATGTATCACAACAATACCTAATGCATGGCATAATGTATCTTCAATTTTTTGTGCATGTAATTTGCTTCTCACGCCAATTGGGTACAAGGCGTTTCCTGAGTAATTCTTAATAGCTGGCCATTCTACTTACGGCAGTCCACTTTACCTATATAAATTTTTCTGTAGAATTGTGCATCTTGGTACACTCGCTATATCTATGCCTAACTTAGGACACGTGGGGCTGGACTCTCACAGACGCTCAGTGTACTCATGTGGTATTAATGTATCAAAAAATTGCATCATTGACCTCACATGACACAGATACTTGGTCCATAGATGATTGCTATAATAATTTAGTGACCGACCTTCCATATGATTTTATGTAGTTTATGTACAGATATACGCCAAGGATAATTTCACATAATTTAATTCTTAATATCTGAAACGGAGGTACAAAAAAGAACTGGGTCTGAACAGGAGTATTAGAAGACACCAGAAAATACTTTTTGTAGCTACTACAGGAGTGGTTCGGACCTTCATACCTTCACAAGAAACGATCCATTGTTAACATGTCAAGTCACCCAGTTTACCGAACGCACATCCATAAGGATATTCTTGGATTTGTTGAGTGTTTCATATATGTGTTTGAATAAAAGCGTTTGTATACTCAGAGCATATACAATTAAACTGCTCTTGTTCATTCAGGTAACTGATTCAATTAGGTACCATTTCCAAAACTGATTCGTACTCTGTTTCCCTCTAGTAAAGGTGTGCGTCTGATCATAACGTGCGCCTTGAATATATATATCTGTATATATTCAAAGAGGTTTTCTCGAATATCATACAAGCTACCGAGGATTGCGTTAACGATGTATAATAATCGATCCATAGCTTATAAAATTCCTCAGCGTGAGAAAATTCAGGCGGTCACTTCCCCATATCGAGCTCATAGAGAGACTATAAATGTGAAAAGTTCACAAAAGACTTAACGCTAATTGAATTGTCTGTTATTTTTATGAGGGAATTTTTAATTCCTTCATGGCAGAAGCAGCTGAGTGAGGAGTTTATGATCGAGGGCGTAATCCCCTAACCAGTTATGCTGTAATTCTGCTATCGGGCGTGTTGAAAGTCGGGCTTTCACTGACTTCTGCTGAGTTCTCTGGGGCTTTGCTTCGAGTATTCTTAAACCATAAAAGATAAACGACTGTGCTGCCATTAGTATTCGAGTTGAAAAGTGCTATTCAACTATTGCTCATCCAGACCACTGTCACGATTTGTGTTAGAATAAGTCTATGATCCTTAGATAGAAAATGATTATGAGCGCTTTCATTTTGATTGGTCCCCTCAGTAAATATTCGGACGGGTTCCTTCGAGGCACTACTTGAAACATTAACAATTAGCACGTGTGAGTAACGATGCTAAACTGCAGATGTGTTAAAAGTTGATTGGTAATAATAATACTCACGACGCGAAGTTTACAAGGTAGCCAGATCACGCCTTGCTGAAAGGTGTAAATGTCATGGCGTCACTCTACCTACCTCTATGTTTATCTGAACATCTGAAAAAGAAGTTTTCGTTAAACTTTGTAAATTACAAGCAGTACAAAACTGCTATAACAAATATCGCGCCCTGTCATATAATAAGGTACAGCGTTCTGGATCTCATTCCACTATTAGAACCTCCAACATAAATGAAAAGCACTCGTCGGAACAGGTTTTGCTCAAGCCATAGACGCTGCCATGAGCACAGAGATCTCCACATACCATAAACGTCTCCGTCGTATCATCAAACACTGCATTGTCCGCCACTGCGTTTCTACACCTATGAGAGAGTCGCATTCAGGGTTTTTTAGACGAAACTGGATAAACGCGAATAATCATGCATGAGAAATCTGTCCGGAGAAATGGACGAGGCGTTTGAATTATGTCCCCATTCTCGCGAACGAACAGCCTACGGCTGTTACCGACTAGTTTCAGATGTGCCGCTTTCAGAAAGTGCAAAGCCGAACAATGGAGACGGAGAGGGCGCTGAAGCGAAGGTACCGTATGGCACTGATGGCTTCGTATCTGATTGGCTGTTTCGGCCATGGCGTCGGACTTATCTTTGGTGCTGGTGAGACTACGAACGGACGCGAGAGCAGCGGAGCCCTGTGGGACTGGAATTGACGAACAAACAGAGAAAACAAAGTAGAAAACAAGGAGGAGAACGAACGGTATCGTCCGCATCAATATAGCAGCAAGGGTAGGTGGTAGGCACAATGAAGTTTTTCGTCTGGTTCTGTTAGTGTCGTTGCCCAGATGATCACAAACGCGCCTGTACGAAGATGCTTTCACCTTATTGTATAAATGATGACTGTAGCAACCGCTAGGTTGTCCAGGATGCAAATTGTCATGCCATTGCGTCATGACGATGTGGGGGGGGCACGAGGGAGAAACGGCACGAGATGTATAATCTAAAATACTTAACATGGTGAGCTTTAATTTATTGTCAACATAGTCAACACATTGCTTAGTAATTTTACTGGTGAAAAATGGACCAAGTTTATAGTTAAGCACTGTTAGCTATTTGATATTGAAGGAGTTTTAAATAGATCTCGTAATATCTCGTACAGAAAACAAAAAGATATGCGAGCGCAAGCATCCGATAATGCGGCATTTAATATAACTCTATTTGAGTTCATAGAATGCGGTATATTTAACACTGGTTCTACACAGATAATCAGATCTATGAAATTTCCTGTCCACTTTTGTTGGTAATAGGCTTTGATTTCTTATTAATTACCTGGGGGTTCTCGCAGATCATGCAATATTGCTTGAACCTCTCATTTTTGCTGAAAGAGACCTATTTGTCTGTTACCGATTATGTGCAGGTTCCCGAGACATGTATTTGAGACATTAGTCTAGACTGCTTTATATATGTATATATATATGTACATATATACGAGATGGATGTCATCTCAGCTGGTTTAAGGTTTGTATTTGATTACAATTCTTCAGCACCAATACAAATGTGAGCATAATGTTCAGTCATTGCCTAAATCACTTATATTTTTTAATTGTGCAATGTGTGCCTAAGCGTTGAAAATGACAGGTGAATTGATGGACGTTCTGTAGAGTGCTATGGAAGAACTCTTAAAGCTTAGCTAAATGCTTGTCTGAATTTTCTTCAACGATTAGACTTGAAAGGGACTTCGATGAGCGTCGAGTTCTAGAAAAGTCAGTTTTGAAATTCAAGTATAAAAAGCCATTTTTTAGATGTGCAAATACAATGTTATGAATAATGAGAAAGCAGATGGTCTCCTTATTAATTATCGAATTATGTCAATAGCCAAAGATCCTCATTGCTTTTTTTCTGTATTTTGTAATCTTCCTCCCTTATTCCTTAGTGTTTCATATACTAAATCACAGCTCTAGCTTATGAAAAAGAGCTGTGATTTAGTATATGAACACAAGTGCAGTAAGAAGTCAGATAAATCGCTACTCCTATTTCATGAAACGCTTTCCGAGTCCCTTGCTGAACTACTGTCGTTCATTCTCTTTCGCTTTTCAGAACTTGTATTCCTGCCAGAGGTTTTCAACAAAGCCATAGTTACTCTTGTATGTATTAAAAAATAGCGAGATTAACTATTAATAAGATCTATATTAGTTGTAGGTAGCAGTTTTTGCATTACTCCGTAAAACGGACCCCATATAAATGTAAATGTGCACTGGCGGGGACCGAACCCGTGCACCTACGTGTCTCCTCCAGTCGTAAGGCGCATACGAATGCACCAAGCCACCGAGCTCGACTCGCTGCAAAAACTGCTACCGTGGACGTTAAATGTTGGCTAATGGTCAGCTTTAAAAAAATATGTTTAAAAAAGTTTTTATTAGTTGTAGGTAATCTATCTTAGGGCCCACTCGCCTAGTCTAAATGGAAAGACATCACAGCGAATCTTCAAAACGCGCAACTGACGTTAATGTTCGTTGTGTGTACATACACATTAAATATCATTTCAATACATGTGCACTACCATAAGGTTACGCGAACACACTGATGCATAGCAATATTAATATATTTTTAGACTAAAGGAACATTAGATCAAGCTTGACTATATAGACATGAACATATATATACATCTATGTGGAAGACTCCCTTGAGAAATGATTTCCAATTTCCATATCATAGCCGTCGAAGGGCAGGCGTTCCATATGACTTTCGTTCTTCCGACATCAAATTTTATACCGGACAGAGGCAACGACTACAATCACACAAAAATATGTGGTCTTTCGAGGGAAACATTCTCAGATGTATTATAGACGAATGCGTTATAAGGGGTAGTTATAGAGTACATCAAAAATGAAAAATTGGAAAAACGCCTTTTGCGATTGTTATTTCGCGAAAGTCTATTTACCTCTATCTAACGTTGAATATGCACCAACGGTCGTGGTTTGCTAAGGCACAGAAGAATGTGTACTCCTCAACCTGAGAGAACTACGCTTTGTGAGGCTGAAATATTACTACCTTTGGTTGAACTTATCGTGATAATATTTTACCTGTGTTACTTCCTTGCAGCCCTTCGAGTACGATACTTGAGCATGGCGTAGAAGATTCGTATCAACTCGATAAATCATACTAGTCCTATTTAGCGGACTTCGGGACTTTAATGTTCATGACTCCGCGACAATATTACGTAATTTATTTGAAAGCATGATGAATGCCTTATGCTACGAAGTTTTTGGAGCCGATCGCATGAGAATGTAGCTCACTCGAGCACAGAGGATTTGCATAAAGGTTTCAGCGGCTTCGCACCATAACGCTTTACTAAGGCTGCAAGCAAATCAGTGTGGCTTTGTTCTACAATGCCTTTTGCTGGTTGCGTTCGTCTCAGTGACCTTACTACCCACGAATATATTAGAGAGTAGGGTGATTACAGCTGATGCACTGCATCTATAATTTGAGTATGCTAAATTACATGAAAATGAAGTGCCTTTACGCTATGAGACCTAGCATCTACAAAATGAGTTATGTAGTGATTTATAGGCCGTTGTACGATCGTTACTAAAGGGTGACTCAATTTTTATATACGACAGTATTTACCCAAGTAATATCGTAATATTGAACTAATATATTTTTTATAATATTTAATTCTTTCAACATTAAGCAAGTAAGAGCTTCAGAAAAAAATTCTGAATAGTTTAAAAGCCGCCGGGGTGACATTTGATCAATAGTACAAATTGATGGCTGACAATTATTTCTCGGCCTTTAATCGTAGTTTTTGTCTTTTCGGTTCTACAATCTCCTTTATTGAAAGCCTTATTCATTCCCACGAGGAACTTGGCCTAATATTTTTACCAATTTTTTTGGAGCTGGTTGTTGCTCACAAAATCAAAAACTTGTTTATAACCCTTTGGCTGTTAGCATTAAGAATAATTCCAAATTTATTCTTCCTTGGGAAACTTCAATAATTGCTCATACTAAAGTTTTCGAGGAATGGAGTGAAGACTGGTCAAAATTGGTTCACATAGGTTCTACCGATTTAAAATGTATAATAATTCAACACTCGGAAAGCAAACTTGACCACGCGCGCGATGAGCGAAAATATAAATTGTTTCTCGCGTACATATTTGCTATTCTAAATAGTTTTTAAAGAAGTTTGCAAGACCATTATAACGAATTTGAGTACGCTATATCTGATACGTGAAGAGCAGATATAATTTTATAGATAAATTTAGCAGATATAAAATTTGCAGATATCACTGAAACGTTCACCTCAAGTTACGGCGATTCTTTTTCGACTTTGAAACATGACCAACAAATTTCTTGCGTCTAAGGGGGCGTTCTGCTTTAGCAAAGTTGATGGTTTCTAACAACACCACGTCTTCAGCCAAATATATTTTTTTTTAGGGCTGACCATCAGTCAACATTTATATCCACGGTAGTGCTGTTTGCATCACTTCGTAGAACGGACCACCTAAATGTAAATGCAAACGGGTGACATCGAGCTCGTGCATCTGCATTACTCCTCCGGTTCCAAAGCGCGTGCGAGTGTACCAAGCCACCGAAATCGACAGGTAGCCATATCTAATCAAATTAGAGCCGTGTGATCAAACAATTTATCTGCCGGTTTTAGTCCAATTTCGTGCAATGAAGCACCGAGCAGTTTTACGACTATTCGGTTTTACAACAATAATTCGTGTCTTGAAAATAAACAGATATTACACACTAAACGTTCAGTAAATGCATCATATATTTGTTTTCATTCCATTATTCAATGAAAACATTTTAATATTTTTTTATCGCAAGAACGTAACCACTTATTTCGTTATAGTAGAGATCATTAGGTTCAGCTAAGCTGTCCTTAACAGGTTTCAGCTGTAAATGGTTCATGACGTCAAATTCACTGTGGTTGTCTCTTCAAAGTCCATGGGGCTTTCCTTCGTATGTTTGGATTATAATTAAAAAGCCTCAGCGTTGTCGCCTTTTATCTTTTGTCTAGTTAGCCATAATTACTAGACTTCCGATATAAGTCCCTTCTGATTGGGCAATCTTCAATCACGTTTCTCTTATATAAAAAATATTAACTTTTAATCATTTGTGATATCTTTTCTTGCATTTGAAAGTTACGAAAAAGGTCTTCTTCTGATGCTTGCTGGTATAAAGTGTCCAGCAATAATCAGCAATGTTAAAAAGTAATTTTAATGTAAATATTCATGAGCAGCCTTTCCAGTCAGGCGAGCAGCGTTCTAGCCAGGCGCTCTATTGGATAATTTTTTTACATGAGAAGCTGGCCAGTGATAGTAAATGACATCGCTACGACAGCGACTCGTATATGTCACTTCAAATTTACATATGCATCTGTATAAAGAAAGTTTTGATTTCCAATATTCTGGCATACGCATAGGACATGTACAAGCCGAATGCACAGAGTACACAAAATGCCAGTTATTACCTGCTGACATGCCTGAATCCCACTGCGAACAGCTCAGGAAGCCCCTGGTCTTCAGCCGGGAAAGTTATTATTTAGTCCAAAAAAGGTTATTGCCGTAAGGTGGTGATTACAAGCACTCTGACTAGAAAGCGCGTACAGCTTCGCCGAAATATCGATGATCAAAACGACTTATAAAACTTTCAAAGTTGAATAATTCGAGTTTTATTAGTGGTTATATTTAATAAATACGCCAGAAACCGACTGGGCTGGTACTTTCACGTGGGTGATCGATGCTCCGGCTGTGCGAATGAAACTAGCTTATTGGCACATTAGAAGTTGCTCAAACAACGTAGCTCAAGTTAAGTAAAACGGGCTAACATTAAAATGTATCCTCTATGCCACTGGAGTAAATTTTTGTGTACATTTTATAATTTTTGTGTATGCAAACACACATTTAATAACCTTGTATGACTTTCATATAGACACTCGTTCAATAGTTCTAAGATAGGCTCGGCAGTGAAGAAAAATTAACATTCAGGAACGGTGCTATACTACCGTATAGATGCGCTTCACATACTGCACCGCACATTACTAATCTTGAGTAATGCGGGCGTGCTTAGGAATGCGAAAAAGGTGTTTTTAAAGTACTGGGCGTAAACAATGGATTTACTTGGCTTGAAACATCTATCTTTAGACTAGGCTAATAGATGCTTATTTAAATGGCGCTGAGAAAGCGCAGAAGCTCTGTAGTTGCAGAAAGTCGAAAAAAATAAATATCAAGTCTACTTTGAATTTCCTCGCTCGATTTCTACGTGAACAGATTTGGGTAAACGCTTCATAGCGACAAGGGAGAATTTTAAATTAAACTGAAAACAGGATGCTTCTTTAGTTTAAATAAAACAACTTCGAAGGTACGATTTCGTCTAAGTCAAATTTTAATTTTAAGGTCCCATTGGATTAAGGGAACGTAAAAGTGAGAGAAACGAATGTTTTTTTAGCGCAATATGGGTGAGCATCGTAGCGAGCTTGCTTCTGCCTTAATTTACAAAGATGTCATGTAGTGGCTACAAAAACTTAGGTTAAAGCTGCTCTTGAACTTAGCCCGTAGAAGGGGTGAGGAAGCTCGACCTGAAAAACACAGTAGATAACTAATTCGTGACCAAATTATAACGCATACGTGTTTTGGAAGCGTTGTTAACGACAATGCAAAAGAAATCGTTCAGCATAACGTCTATGAACTCCGCTAGCTCACCTAAAGTAATGCACATATTGACTTTCTAATCCTGAAAAAACCTATTTAACCTTTAGAACTTTTCAATTGAAAAAAGCATTCAAGTACTTCACTCAACCGTCACTGTATTATTTTTAGAAAACGATAAACACTGTACGATGATTTAACTTTGAGGGTCTGCATTTTTCTCACGCCACTGGGTATGGCGATTAAATATTGCACTACTGTTTAAGCACCAAATAGGAATATGACCGAGATAGGGTAGGTCAAGTATCTTATATTTATGTGAACGGCCATAAATCGCCCAAAATGTCTATCTTGACATGGCAGGATTTCTTTTTGCCCCATATTTTACAGTTCTTCCCTTTGTGGTCGTAACATTTTCTTCTCTACGTAATGACTCCACTTCCACACTGCCGGCCATATCGTTTGTCCAGCACATTGGGCATTTTACAGAGAAAATTAGCCTCCATTGAGCTTTAAATCACACTGAGCAAGCGGGATAAGCTAAAGATAAATAATATAATAATATAATATAATAATATAATATAATAATATAATATAATATAATAT
>MNPL01016899.1:1533-12612 GCA_002081605.1 Tropilaelaps mercedesae | reverse complement strand
TATATATATATATATAAATATATATATATATATATATATATATATGTGTGCGTGTGTGTTGCTATAGTCGTTGTCCTGATCGAAACTACGTCGGTTGTTGTTGCTGTGCGCTGTATACCAAGGTGTCTTGATTGTGTTAACCCTGCAAGGTTTTGATCCGGTTCATGGCAGTAAACACCTGTATCGTTTTGTTTCTCGTTTTGTGAATAGTTGCAGAGGTAAGCTATGTTCTATCTGTAAGCTATCATTCTCGAATCAAGGTGTCGTGTTATATGATCGTCAAGCCGATCGCAATCGTAGACCCTGGTTACGCGCGTGGTCATTAAACCACCTCGTAGCAAAAACCAGTAGACCTATTATAACAACTGCTCTTTAATTATTCCTATCCTTGCAGTGTAAACAATTTTCTTCCTCATGTTTAACTGACTCTACCGCGTCAGCTATACTTTACGTTTACCGAAAGCTACACACAGCGATGGCAACACCGTGTGTCATGGGCGACGGTGTGTGAATGTCCGTGGAAAGAAGAATCAGCAAGAAGCAAAGTTAGGCAAGCACATCGGCAGAGGAGAAGAGCCGTTACGTGTTGTGGCGCTTTCCTGGCGGCGTAGATAAGCAGATAGATACAAGCTGCAGAAACACGCGTTAAGACAGCAAGCGGCTTGGTTGTTGTCCTGCTCGGTTAACGTTAGCCTGTGAGACTGCTATTCGAAACTAGAGGAGAAAGAAATATTAAACATCATCCGCAACGGCATCAAGTAACGTCGACACTGGAAAGCCATCGCCAAACAAACGGCAACCACTGCTAAAAGTATCACTGTTAGTATTGGTACTTGTGCTTGGCAGTTGGCAACTGCGGCGTCTCCGCCCTTACCGTCCTCTACACTTCCCACAAAGAGTACTAGTTGGAGAGAGGAGACTAGCTAGACAAACCGCCGAGTGTTGATCGCAGCGATAACAGTACCAACCACAGACTTGAAGTTCTGTTCCCTACCGCCCTGGTGCTCCAAGGAAGAGAACTTTACCGCATCGCGGTGGCTGGAAGCGCACCTATAGAAACGAAGCGATACAAAGCAACAGTAGCTAAAGATTTTTACGACAGTGCATTGAATATATTTGTACGTTGTATACATCAAAGGAATATTCGGCACGGCCCTCCAGTCAGGGAAGACCGTATTTTACCATCCAAAATTGGGACGTACGTACGATAATAATAGTTAAAATGTATGAGCAGGAGATAGAAAGTGAGGAACATTTGCAATGTACGTATGAAAATGACCGTAAAAAAGTGCATATGAAAAAGAATAATTGCAGTAACAATTAAAAAAGTTGTGAGTTAAGCATGGTTATGTCACTTAAAGTAATTAAGGACCTTCTATTTTAGCAAACTGGACGCTTATCGGCAGTACCTGTTTGTATGCACAGAATGTCAAATGAAATGTTTTCATTTTTTCACTAATATTTCCGTATAAATATTATTAGTCACAACTACCTAATTTGAACCAGTTCTCTGGGTCACTGTGACGATTATTATTATTTATATTGCCTGGTGTACCATGCCATTGTTAGCAAAGACTGAGTTTTTATTTGACTGGCCAAATTTGACTCCAAATTAAAAAGTCAGCACAAAATAATTTGTATATCCTCGTTTTTATTTCAGGTCGGCGAATAAAGATCAACATCTTCATTGTGCGAACGCATTCGTCCGACATTTAAAAATCGTGGTAAGGCCACTGCAACTTTGTTGCAATGGCTTCAATCTTAGCAAACGCGTTTCAACATCCTATGGTAAGTAATTGTTTTATTTAGCAGTGTACATTCTAACCGAGAATTTTCTGCTTATAATAGCAATTTTCACTCTTCAGACCGCTCTTAACAGAGTTGAATTGAATTAAAAATTTACTTATTGCTTAATTTCAGTGATAGCTAGCTAATTACTAATTAGTAACAAGACGTATAATCGAAGTTGAGCCATTACACTGAAAAAAATTATAACTAGGCTGATAATATAGAATAGATATACTAGATTATGTAGTAAGTTATATTAACCTTGGACATCTCCCTTACAATAGCCTACCTCTACATTGTTCTACTAATATTGTGATATTAAAATACGTCGTAGACATAATAATAGTGAAATATTAGTATAACAGTAAAAAATAGTAGAATAATGGTAAGAAAAATGTCGAAGTTTCTAAAGCTGCCCTAAACACAAAAAATGTACGCTTGAAGGATTCAACCGGCCATGGGATGCATTTTATTTGCACTGCACTAGGCTGGTAATTAAAATGGAAATTTTACACATAAAATCAGCTAGGTTTTTAAAATGTCTACAACATGCGTCACTTGAACATAGAGAAACAGTTAAATCCTTAATACAGTTTCAAAATAGATTATTGGTGACTCTGAATTAGAGGCTCAAGCTTGGATTTAGCTTGCATCTCTGTACAACGTAAGCTAATCAACAGTATATTCACGGGCCGTCGACATTTCCTTGGACTGCACAATGAACTTTTAGCTTGTGTTCTTATTATTTCGATCGAAATCTCTTGGATTTGGCAAAGCTCGAAAGAGTTAAGAATTTTTGAGCACCAAGGACCTGCTCCCTTTGAGTTACATTATCGTTCATATTTGCGTTTGAGGAACGTATTGCAAGCTAATTGGTACTGAAATTGACACTTCTCGTGCAACATTTGATATGAGCTGCTTAAGAGTCATATTAAAAAATGGCCGTCAAAACATAGACATTTAATTTTCCAATTTGAAACAGAAAGATGAGGCAGGTAGTTGCGACCCACCGAAAAGCGTTTGAGAGGTCCGTATCGGCAATGTTAAAGTAGTAACCTGGAAGGTTAAGTAGCTGATCCTAGACGGTAATTTGCGTGCTCTCGTGACACGAACTCTTGTAAACTAAACTCTTCGTACACTTACGGCACTCAAATGATCCAAAAGCAGTTCTGAGCCTAAAACGGCAAGAACACCATACATGACCATACATGACTTCCAAGAGAAGGTGTTCCGATTCTGGGAATATTTCTGAAAATCAAATAAAGAAGCTGAAAATAGTAACACTTACGGGTAACCATAGTGATTATATGCCTTCCAAATGAAACAGCACTTTAATAAGGTACCATATGGACGATTGAACGCAATAGTAAAGCGAGAGGCTCAGAGCCGTATTACATACATTGGAAAGGTAAACACGATGCTATATGACCGATGGCCGCGTGTAAAACAAGAATGATGGTAATGTTACTTCGCAAATCGAGTTGGTGTTGAAGAATAAATCAACTTAAGAGACTCTACTGAAACCGTCAAGGCATCTAGCCACCAATGAGCCTGAGCAAATATAACATCGATATTGAGGAACGAGTAATCTTTCAACCTTTACGGAGATACTTCAAGGGAGGTATCTAAACACACTGCGTGAAATGCGACAATGGAATTGGCATATACCACTCCATCCCACGATGAGTAAATGCCACTTTACTCTTTACGACTGGCAGGGCTCGCTAATCACGTTGCCGATCGGAAAAGAAAAAGTTTGATATTTTGGAATTAGAGACTTGGAGCATTTACCCAAACACCTGGAATAATTTAGTGTATGTGACCATGTAGGCATGAGAAGACTATATCGTGCTATATACTTATGCGTCACTATTTTTTAAGAACAAATTTTTGTGACGCTCTAGTGATATTAAGTTTTCGAATTTCATTTTCGACACAGGTCAAGAAGCTACTGCAGTATCGGCAAGGAGGGGACTCCGACGAGCGTTGGGGGGAGAAGGCTGTACGTGCATTGGTTAAAAAGATAGCCAAACAAGGAAACGCGCTTGACGACCTCGAAAAAGCGATCGTCAAACAGGATTCCAATACGCCATGCGTTACCATCCCACGGTATGTTTTCTAGATGTCCGTATTTCCAAAACGCCACTTGGAACGCATAAATAGCATTAACAAGCCTTCACTTATAGACACGAATATTGCCATTAGAGAATAGGTACTTTTCTGAGCATCTATATACAATCCTTTGAAATGAATATGCATAGACGCTATTATGTCACTAGCATCTATAAAGATTTTGCTACTGCAATCCATAGGAACTAATGGCTGTTTATAATTGCATAAAATTTGTTGCATAGAAATACAGTACATCTTTGTCAACTTGATTGGCTCGAGCTCCGCATTGAAAAAGGAAAAACGTTTTGAATATGAAGCTATTATTTAACTTGAAGCACAGGCCGAAGTTTCATCGGCACATAAAGATAAATTTTAGTTGTAGTCAATAATCACAATTGTCTCCTTTCTGCCAATTAGTAATACAGTGTTGATTGACAATATTCATTTACGCTGTCATTGGAACTGGACGAGCAATCGTTGCTTCGTTGTATAGTCACGCAAATGGGACGAAAATAAACCAATTTAGAAAGAGCTATCCCCTTGATGATCAGGGTCAGCGGACGGACGTGGGCACAGCGCCCACTTCGACTCAGTTAGGTGGATTGTTACAGTCTATGCCCTCACCAGTCCCACTAGAAGCCATACCCGTCCGGCAAAGCTGCTTCAAGTTGTCTATCATATCGCATAAAATGCAGCCATTCACATTTGTCCTTTTCACTTGTATTTTCGTCACAGGGCAAGCTTGTGAAGGGCTTAGCGATTGTGGTGTTTTGTGTAGTACACTGTAACCGTTCATTACATTCAACAATTCGATGCTTCATCTAGTTAATCACATACCTTTTACATGCGCCTGTTCATTGTTTACTGATCTTTTCGTAGCGATTTTGTTGCGTTTACAAGTAATTGAAATTATTTTTGCCCACTGTAAGGTAGAGATAAAGCTGCACTTGTGCTACAGTTTTGCCACTTACAGCAATAATAGGTGAGGCTGCTAGCGAATTTATTAGTGGTGCATTTGGTAGGCGAGTATATGTCTCCAAAAGCTCGCACAGTTGACCAATAGATATATTTGTTATTAGCAAACTCATAAAGACTGCCTATTACATGTACTGTAAGCACACGTCAAATGTAAAATGCTCATTTCCATAACTAGAATAACCCTATAAGATCATTGTATGTTAAAGAGGCAATGGTAACTTTTTAATATTATTCCTCTAATTTGTTTAGTTGTATGATTATGGCGTGGCAAAATAAAAAAGTCAAGACACTCAGATATTGTATGAGGTTTGAGGTCACGAATATGGTATATTTTTAAAAGGCTTTAAAACCTTCAAAGAATTAAAAAGATGATTATTACTACGAATTTAAGTATGCCCTAAATCGAGATACTGCACACTAGTATTACTCTAAGCTTAGATGAGGAAGGGATTTCCAAAAATTGTATTTTTTAGAATACACCCTTTAGAAACTTGTTTCGAATTCAACTCTATTTTATTTTTCCTTTTTGTAAAATAGGCCTTCATCACCATGCAACGCAATACGATCGCGTTTTCCTGTTATAATTAAATAACAAAAACCCACTTAAATCATAGAGAGTTAACATACTCATTAAATAAAGATATTTTACAGTACCCTGTACTGTTAACGTTTTCTCCTCGGTTCGAAACCAACTTGTGTTTGTTTCTTATTGAAGGTACGTTGTTAATTTATAGCTGGTCGATTTTGGTTATAGCTCACTGGACGGATCTCGCGTGCAGTCCACGTCTCATCGAAAGGGTGTCCCGCACGTTATCTATTGTCGATTGTGGCGATGGCAAGATCTACAGAATGCTAACGAACTGCGTCCTATGGCTCAATGCCATAGTGCGCGTACGGTTAATCGAAGCTCGGAGGAGGTTGTTTGCATAAATCCGTGGCATTATGAACGAGTTCAGGCTCCACCCTTACCTACAGTGCTCGTACCGAGATATAATTGTAAGATATCAGCACAGCGTTATAGTCACATACACAGCCTCCGTTTGATACGCGTAGTTTGGAATATAAGGCTGCGTACTCAGGACGCTTTTATTTTCGCGATAATATGATATTTTCTAGAGATTCATCTTTTTTTATCATTTTTTTACGAGGATTGTTCGTAATAAATTTAAGTATCGCGAGACATCATTAAAGGCCTTAGTGTAAATGTTGGCATTAATAAAACGAAGCACTACAGAACTGTACTCTAAAATCATCGAGAATTGTTACAGTTTGCTCATTATGCACTTGCCTATAACTTTGACGACGTTATACGCTTTAGCTAACCTTTTTGCGAGCATTTTTCTCACTGGGTGCTGTTTATAAGTATTTCTTGATACGTTTTTCATCATTAATTGTATTATATATGTGAAGCGAATTATCTATAGGATATGCCGTATCTATCACGTGGGAACGGTTTGATGGTCTGAGGTCTTCAAAATTTTTTCATCTTATTAACTCCTAGTAGTGCGCTTTGATAAATTCTGGTACCTTCTCCGTGTGAGATCGGTCTAAAGAGTTAGATTGGTGAGTTAAATAAAATAGGATTGCAGTGAAGATTTCAAAATATGTGGATAGCTGGAATGCTGTGTAGTGTGTAATTATAAAATGTAATATGCACAAGTTATAACTTATGATTTTGCCTTCTTTCAGCAAGCGACGCTCCAACAGTTCCCTACGAACTGCCCGAATTCGATACTTCTATTCCTGAAAATGCTGAATTCCCACCTGATACTCCGCCGCCTGGATATATGAGCGAGGTATACATTCTGTCTGCATTAAAAGGAAGCGCACACGCATATATATATACACATATTCTGCAAGAAACATCTTAGTCGATATACTTTTTATACTAACGAATTTCGTAATAAACTTAGGAAGAACTATTTGATACAAGCAAATTGCAAGTTCGCTAGTTAGATTATCCAGCGACGACAGCGACGACATGAAAGCTGCAACCATTAAATTATACTACTTGGAGATCTATTTTCACTGTACAAAATGATGTATATTGCCTTGACAACCGAAATTCTCTGTACCAAACGTAAATTTAGGATCTCTCGTCGCCTGGCTCTCCACCAACGAGTCCCGATTTCCGCGCCAACAGTGGCTCCTTGGGAATACACAACAATAACAACAACAATCACCAGCAGGGTGGACAACATTCGCACAGAACCCAGTCGTCTCCATTGATGGAACAACCGTCACCTCATGCCATCGATAACATGGACACCATGGTAACTAGCATGCCTTTTTTCACAGCATACCATCATGTCCATAAACGACGGTGTTAAGTGGCAATAACTGAATTTCGGAATGTATATACCAATTCTGCAGTTTAATTATATTGAAAAACTAATTTTCTGCACCCTTTGACATTTTTTATTCATATTCAGTGAAGTGAATGAAGTTAGAAATTATCCTGATTAACAAATTTCGGTTCTTACTATTACTGCAAACGGGTAAATATTCATTAAAAGAACGGTTCGGTAAGGCAATGTAAGATCGACTGCTTGATTATTTCAACAACGATGTAATTTTTTTAGATGCAATTTTTTGAAAATATTAATTAAAAACAGCGGTTAAATCCCAGTTAAGAGAATGAATGATTTGTTCTAAGCAACAGGCTTAAAATTTTGCGTAAATGCGTTTAGATTTTAGACATAATTGAGAAATTCTAACATGTAAATCGGTTCCTCTAGGGGAGCCCACAGCTCGCGACACCCTCACCGCCTCCAGTGAATCTGAACAATGTTCCACAAGTAAGCACTGATGTCGGCGAACTTCATCCCGTTACGTACACCGAACCACAGTTCTGGTGTAGTATCTCCTATTACGAACTGAACACTCGTGTAGGCGATAGTTTTCATGCATCTCAGCCATCGCTCACCGTGGATGGGTAAGCCATTCACTTAGTTGTCTTCTGTTCTGCTAATAGGTGCACGCAAAAATGATGTTACCCTCCGACTTTATCTTGAATACAAACTGTAATGCATTTTATTTAAATTGCGTGTTATTGCAAGATATGGTAGTTTGTGGTGGCCCACCTTGTTAGTAACTCACTTGTTCTGAATAAAAAATATAATAATGATATGATAACAGGAAAACGTATATTTCATCGTATATTTTGATAATATATATGTAGGGGCATATCTCAATCGCATGAATTTAATCGTGTTTTTACAGTTTTACAGACCCTTCAAGCTGTGACCGCTTTTGTCTTGGCCTGTTATCTAATGTAAACCGAAATCCCGTCGTGGAACAGACTCGAAAACACATTACTCGCGGAGTCCGTCTTTATTATATCGGCGGAGAGGTTGGTCCCTATGTTCGATCATTTAAAACTATTTTTGCCTGTCTTTGCTTAGCGTTAGCTATCTAGGTCGGTCTGACTTGAAGCGACTCTATCGATACAAATCAAATACAGCCCGAAGACGTGACGTCGTCATGTACAAAAGATTTCAACCTCATTTTCATCTTTTGGTTTTGTTAACTATTTTCGAGATTAGTGAAGCTCAATTTAACTAAATGTTTTCGATATATTTAGGTCTTCGCCGAGTGTCTTTCAGAGAGCTCCATTTTCGTGCAAAGTCCAAATTGCAATCAACGCTACGGATGGCACCCCGCGACCGTGTGTAAGATTCCTCCTGGATGTAATCTTAAAATATTTAATAACCAAGAATTCGCCGCCCTACTCACACAAAGCGTATCGCAGGGGTTCGAAGCCGTATACCAGCTTACTCGGATGTGCACTATTCGGATGTCGTTTGTGAAAGGATGGGGTGCCGAGTATAGGTACGTCTTGCATTGTTTTCTCCGCAAATACTGTACTAAAGCTGGCCAATATGAATTCCAATGCCATAGATAGCTAGATTTAGATAGATGTAAATTAAGATGTAAACTATTTCCCATGCCATGTAGGGGCGGGTAGGACGCGCCTAAAACATACGCATAATAGTTTGCGTATGGTTAAGAAATCTGTGATATTGTGTCATTCTGTGTTTTTCATATTATCTGAGCATTTCAGGAGAAGATCTTTTTCTCGTGTTATAACGTACGGCAGTATCAGACATAAATAAATATTGGCTCATACAACTCTGCTTTCGACTCTAATATATTTAAAAGCGTTCAAAACACTGTTATAACAAGTTCTTTGTTTGTGTATTTTTCAGGCGTCAAACGGTGACATCAACACCATGTTGGATTGAACTGCACCTAAATGGACCCCTTCAATGGCTTGATAGGGTGCTCACACAGATGGGCTCACCCCGCATGACTTGTTCTTCTATGTCTTAATGATGACTTCAATAGGAAGCAGCTCTGTCTAGAGGATTTCAGCTATCGTAGAACTAGCCATTATGCTGGTAGTTCTCTTCAGCAAAGAACACCTTCTGCTACGCCATGAACTACCACATCACTTGATGCTCAACGGCCCTCGGCCCCTTTTGTCGGAGGACCAAGATCGGTACAAGGACGGAAAGATAAGAGGTTTGCCTGTAGAAACATTTCTAGAACAAGATGACTGTCATTAGATATTTCATTTAGCCCGCGTGTAATGTAGCTCGTAATTCCTGTAGCTCAATATACGTAATCCTATTGAATGTTGCAGATGACAATTATCTCTGCTAATGACTCATATTGGTTCCTACGTGAGTCGTTTGGCGGCCGCTCCAGTCGCTCTCACTGCACTAGCAATACCGAAAGATTTCCAACAATATATATAAATGAAACCTCCACAGTCACTGGTACGGCTAGACTTATGCTAGACTTACTTGTGGGACAACGATCATCATATACGTAACTCCCCCCTTATCATATATAAACAACGATGAATGAAGTAACGGCGCAGTGTCCTAGCCCCGTTAATTAATTCTATGCGGTAGCCGTGCATGGCTAAAGGAATTATTACTTTTCGCCACTTGGTATCAGAAATGTGCATAGTGATGTGTTGAAGGGTTACCACACACACATTAAATACATACGTTGAAAAATTGAATGGGCAAAGCACTAACTAGTCAGGGCTTAGGTTAGCGGTGACTTAGCCCATCATTCGCATCGTCGTATGGATCAAATGTCTTTAGCGCTACCGCTCACTTCTACTACTAGATATACTATCTACTAGATATATTATCTACTATTCCATATATGAACATTTACAGCATATCCCTAGGCGTATTAACCCTTAGTATTTTTGAAAATCCTTTTCTCACTTTTATGAGATAAATTTGATTGTAAAAGGTCCCGTTCGATAATATGAATGTGCTCTTAAATAATATCTGTAAAAAATTAACCTCAATACCGTGCCCACTAAAACTAAAGTCTTTCTTTTCAAATATCTAAATAACTCAAATTGGTAGTTTCAGAAATTTAATAGTATTTAATGAAAAGTCTTAAGCCAGTGTAAAGCGTATCTCTAGCCAAACTTTGATCCTTATTTTGTGAGTCAGCTATTTATAGAAGGTAACATGCCAAAGTCAAGAATTGTTTTTGAACCTAAACCGTTGAATAAATATCTTACACTATATAACAGTTATATCTGGTTAGAGTATCTAAATTTTCGGCTTGTTAAGGCGAAACCGTTTCACAAACTTTTACAAAGTGAGCGCTACATATCTCTTTTCGATGATAATTTCCATAAACCAATATTTCGACTTGAAAACAATTCTGATGCTTAGCTGATGTTATATTGATTGTTTCACAAAATTATGCGAAAGCTTAACTGTCGTTCACGTGCATGATCTCTATTTGTATCAGAAGATTTTGGGCACACAGGTCTGTTGTAATACCGTTGTGGTTTATAATTTTCCTCTGCACTTTGGTGCGTCTGTGCTTAAACGATTACTCTCAGTATAGGGAGTACCCTATAGTGAGAGGCTATCAAGAGTACCACTTTGAGACATTGATCGTGTTTGCGCTACTGCTCCAAATCAAATCATTTATTGGTAGTAAAAAGCTAATTAATAGCGCGACCGGAAATGGGAACTGTATAAAACCACACCACCATTTTTGACTTCAATATAGGACATTTATTCTTACTATTGTTGAATACGACGCACTGGGAATATAAATGGTTGAAACGACAAGTCTAAACGAGATGTGACTGACGAAGAGACGAAGCAGTGCTAAGTGCACCGGTATGACAGCAGCAAAGACAAAATATCTATG
>MNPL01016887.1:3701-25127 GCA_002081605.1 Tropilaelaps mercedesae | reverse complement strand
TGTGTGTGTGTGTGTGTGTGTGTGTGTGTGTGTGGTTGTCAGCGTCTGAGTGCCTATGTGTTTGTCTGACGACGACGTGTGCGCGTCGGGAAAACGAGCTGGTGTCTGCGTTACGATGGCGGCCACCCGGCGTCGCTGAGCTAGCCAATTTCTTCCACTTCCGCCACGCGTTCCCCTAATGATCGGATGATGTACTCCGCCTCTTCGCCCATCGGTGGCGTCCGCACTCGCACAAGGCAGATGGAAGAGGGAAAAGGATGAGATTCACACTGGGCACGGTTTTGAGCTAGCCAGTCTATTCACATCGATGAACTGCGCAGAGCGAGGGGCCGTGTTTTCTTGTTGCGCCTCCGCAGCCGCCGCCAGCGTGTTGGAGTTCGTTCGAATCGAGCGTTCAGCCAGACGCAGGGTGAACAAACCGTAATAGATTGACAAGACCGACCCTTTCGAATTGGCCCAGAAGCTTAGAGTGGTGGCCAAAAAATTGATAGGCACTCATTTGAACCTTAACGAGAAGTACAAATATATGCTTACCTAAGCAGTGGATAGAAACCACAAGCATATGCTGAGTACGCAACGAGCGTTGTGCATAATTTGTGCAGGCATCAAAATTACACGCAGCGCCTTTCTTCACAGGCAATTGAGGCCTTAAAGCTAAAAAACATGACAAGTGACGCTTCTTTGGTCGGCCACTCGTCGGCCATATTGTCAGTTAGCATTGGCCAAGTTTTCGAACAATCACCGAAAGTTGGTAGCCCATTTCCAGTGTTTCTACGACTTTTCTCTAGTGGGTTCGGTGTTCTATCAGAGCTTGTACGTGAAATTCGTCTGCCCATCGTGGCGACCCAAGGAACGACCCAAGGAACGACCCAGCTGCCTAACTCGATCAATCAATCAACGAACGCCAGCGTTGATTACGCTTGATTAACACTAACCAAGTTGTTCGCGGCGCCATAATGAGACTACTCTGCTGTCGGTAGATCGTGTTCTCTTCTACTTGTGCCTTCACCGCAACCGAGGAGGCAGCTCGTTATGGTGTCGTGTCTCACCTTGTTCGTGCTGGTTTTTCATCCGATTTCGCCGGTCTCGCGAGGTGGACCGTTTTGTAGGGCGAGCAAGCCTTTTTTCATTCCTTTTTTCTAGGTTTCTCCAGTTCGATATGCTACCTCAACGCCATGCTCGGTTTCGATAATTGCTCCGAGATCGCATGACGCAATCTCGTGCGTGTAGCTATATACATTATTCGCTTGTTTATTTCGATTGCGGCTTGGAGCAAACATGATCCACCAGGCCGGCCGGGATAGGCACTACTTTTCCCAGGTTCGCGAGCGAGACGCCAATCGGTCGAAAATTAGCGGGTCAAGGACGAAACGGGGAAGGGTTTGTGTTCTCGGCAACGCTCTTAGAAAAACAACACGCTTGTGCGGACATCATCGCGGAGTTTAAGTTTAACAAACAAAAAAACATGAGGAACGGAGTATCCTACACACACACACACACACATACATATATATATATATATATATAATGTAGGGGCTGCTGCCGTAATCGCATTTCACGGGTGCAATGCGTTTGTAATCCTCTGGACAGCTGGAACCAAATTGGCAGGTGACTTTAGCACAGATGATAATGACAGATCAGACGGTGTTCAGAAAATCTGCATATGTTGACACACATTCTCCTGAGCATGGCATCCGAGCTTCGCGCCTAATGGTGTCATCGGCGCATCCGCGCAGGAACCGGGTGCTGGATGAACAGAACCGACTTCATGCGAACGCAGAGCAGCGCCACTGCCGTCGGCAGGAAGCTGGGACAAATGTTGTTAAGAAAAAAACCGCAGGAAGAAGAAAACAGGAAAACCCATGAACGGTAACTCCCAATCGTACGCCAGAGTCGGCTTTGCTGAATGAGTCGTCTAGTCCAGAATGTGGAACGGGTCATAATTTCGCATAAATGTGGTGGACGCTATTTACCTATCTCGGATGATCACTTCCGCCCATTTTGCAGAAAATTGCGAACAGCAGGGCGTAGAGGTGAGGGAAGAGTGAAGGGCGTAATTATGGGAATGGAAACGTTAGGTGTAGATGGGGCGCCAGATGAAGACACGGTAACCAGATTACCTCAAACGAGTTTCGGATCTTTGCTTAGGTCATGTCGCAAAATTATATAAATTACTGCGAACTACACCGTAGAAGCAAGATGTGGGTAATAAGTTAACCAGTCTGGCCGTACTCGAAAACATCGCGTGCGTTAACGAAGCTGGGCCTGACTTCGCTGAGGAAGTAGTCCAAGGTCAGGCTGTTGTATGGATATTCTCTAGACATCACAACCGACACGAACCGTGCAAGAACAGTTTATAGTCGTTGTGTTGCAGTTCACTCCAGAAAAAAGCACACGACTCAATTATAGCCATCTCCAGAAGATGGATAAACACAGCGTGACATATCTGTATCATCGGACGCGTTTTCTATCACCATCGGACTGCACGAGATTGCAGCATTGAATTTGTTGTCACTATTGATTGATGGCTTCGGCCAAAAAAAAAAAGGCCTGTCCGACTTGCCGATGGCTATACTAAAGCGAGCCACTCGAAACCGTCCTGTTCGTAATTGCTGGTTTGTAAGTACGCATCGTCCACATGTAGGGCGAATTTGCACGTCGGTGGTCCCGCGAGTCAATGGCCTCCTCACTCGGCTGTTTCATGTGACGGCGCCAGGACTTGACCGCTCGACCCCAAACCCATAGTGATTCATTAACACAGCGAAGCCATAAATACTCTTGGCCAGCAGCTTCATTAGCCCAGCTGGAGAGGTTAACGTAAGCGCAATCGTTAGCCAACGAGTCCAGGGCACGAGAGGCTACCTGGGCTGATTCGTCAAAACGAGAAGAGCCTGCCTACGGCTCGGCCGACAAGACGGCCATGATTCACTTCCTCAAGTCCTGAACTCTTAAACCATTATTATTATTCTTAGCCGAGCAATACTTCCGGTCAGTTTAACCGTCCGTACTTCTGTTCAAGGCAGTGGCTTGTGTCGAAGAAGAAAATCGATTCAAATGCGAATTGACATAGAAGATATTTGGTGCTCGCTCTGATGTGCTGCAAGATAGCAAAATTATTTCTTGGGATATTTTCGTCATTCCGGTTTACACAGATGTGCTGAGCACATCGGCGTCATTTACAGGGTGATCTGCGTGAGTCAAAGAAAAAACGGACCAGCACGACGAGCATGTATGGCTTTTAGTGCATCGCCTATTCATTGACATGTAGTTTTGTCAGTATGGCGAGAGCCGGCCGGACAGGCAGGCCACCCTGTTGAACCTCTGAGCCTAAGTGCCATATGAAGGTGATTCTTCTTACTACTGTCCTAGTCGACGAGCAAAGCACGACGTTGTGGCCTTGTATGGCCTTCCAAGCACCGACCGCTAGATATTCGCATACTGACCTATCCTCCGATGTGGCTAGCGTCGACAACGGCTGATGGCGAACGTTAACGTCCATTACGCGTCTGGCGACTAGGACCGGCGCGGATTTCTGGCTGCTACAACTTTTAATCCATTTAGGAGGTCGAGAAGGCCGTTTCGCTCGTTTGTCCTTCTGCTCGTCCATAGTAAGGCCGTTGACCACCGCAAGACGAACATTGATTGAGAGCCCACGATCGAAGGCTAGGGAAAAAAAACTAGTGCACTGGTGCGCGTAACTGCACCTGCTAGCCGCGACGCTGCGGCGGTCCGGTTCGCTAGCCGGAGCGGCCGGTCAAGGCGTCTGAACGTACGCGCGACTTCAAACCAGTTGGCTTGACTCGGGTCCCGTTGCGTAATGTCGGCGAAGTCTACCATCGGAAGACGAGTCCAAGCGAGGTCGCTATAGCTCTCTCGATGTCACACTCGCGTAAGGTACTTGTCCGGGCATCGTCCACTCTGGAAGAGCCCCTTGTGAACGACAGCGGTGGCATAATAAGCCCCCTTAACATCCGCGCACACGCATTGGCCCAGATTGGGCCAGCAATATGACGCTCAAATCGAGCAAAAGCAGCGGGCAACTCTTGAACATGAGGTTTGTTTTTTTGGTATTGAAACCCGTTTTGTGCCAGTGCATCCAACATCTACTTTGCACGTGTAACTTGTACCAAAAGTATTGCGGTCTGTTATTTTAAGGGTACATTTGTACGCGATATTTCGACAGAATGATGCTGGACTGTACTTGGCATCTCCCTGTTACTCTATGCATCGGTCAAGATTGTTTGGAAACAAATTCACCTTTCAATTAATTGACCCCGCTTCTTTCAATTACGCACTTCACGAACTCATTATTATTACGAACTCAACACCTCGCCGACAGCCGCGTCTATCTTGGCGTTGAACCACGACCCTGAACGAGATGGCTACTCTGACAACAGCAATCACGATGCAACGAAGCTCTGTTGTAGACGAAGTTGTTCGCTACGATAAAATTCAAAAGTCACGCGCGCGTCAGTACCAAAGGTGTCGTCGGTCCAAAGGTGTCGTCGGTCCAAAGGTGTGGTGTCAAACAACCCGAAAATATCCCCATACGGAACACGTTACCATAAAGGATCTTAGGTAAGGACCCGTGTAGGCGTAAAGACACACCGACACAGAAGGACTCGTTGCGAAGAATATCCTTGAAAGACACTCAAAAACGAGGATACACCTTAATCCTATCCCTTGTGCTTATCCCCTATCCGTAACAAATGCATTACGAAAATTGGAACATAAATCCGGGATGAAGCAACTATGCTTGCGGTAATGGTGGTGTCTCGGGTTGCAAACTAATTCCACCGATGAGCGACTCCAATCGGCCACGTGCACGTTTATCGGCTTCCTGTGACCGCATTTATGATGACGAGGCCGAGCGTTTATCTAGCCTCGAAGCACGTGCTATCATGCATTTTTGCTGCACATGCAGACTCCTTCCATGTTCATCATCGAGACAGGAGTCAAGTACGTGGACAAGGCAACGTCACCTGATGAGAGCCGGCTTTCGATTTTCGACAGGGAAGTTCGATGTTGCTGGAAGGCGTCACGATTTAGCATTTTTTCGTTCGCTGTCTCATTAGCAGCACTTCATCGTGACGTATAGGTTTTAAGGTTAATTAGGGTGTGTTTAGGTTCAATTCAACGTTATTCAGCTTCTAGAGCGCCTGAAGAGACCATCCAGACTGTGGTTTTCTGTGAAATATGGCGAAAACAGTTCGTATGGGTTAAAAACACGGCCATAACTGACGCCTCGTAATCAACAAGCTAATGACATTCGATTGGGTTGTAAAAAAAATGATCGCCGCTAGTCTGTCGCTTGCCGCACTCCCCACATGGGTACCGAGTAGACACGAGTAGAGACGTTCTGTGGACATCTCTCACGACGATGGACGATCTCATACGAGATCGATGTTTGATTGTCATAAACCATGATTGTTTCTGTTGATTGCTTCTGCTTGCAGACTGGAGTACGGCAAGATCGCAGCCGAAAAGCTGTTCGCTGCAGAAAATTGTCAACGCGACCCTCGCCTCTGATGGGCAATGGATGGATGGCAGCATTGTTGAATTCCCAATCGTCACATTCTAAACTCTATGTACACCTGAAGTAAACAGCGAGATATCTAGATTTGTTCGCCGAAACGGGCGGCTGAATCCCGACGCTGAACTGTTCTTCCAAGTGCAACACTTGACGCCAAACTGACCGAACAAGAGACTAAACGGCTGCGTTCCGACTCGCCTGAACCAGAATATTCGACATTCGGCGAGAGTAGATACAACAGAAACGGCAGAGATGACAGACGTCGTAGCGACTATGGGAAACGCCGATCAAGCGCAAACATCGTTCGAGCGTTCTAGCGCGCGAACGTACGTCTTCGCAGTGTTGCTCATACAGATTTGTTTTCCTACTTTATTCCCGTGTGACGAAACAACCCACGGCCTGTGAATGCCAACCCATCCTGCCTGCCTGCCCACGCTGACACGGTCCATCCGGGAAGCCCGCGTCGGCACGTTCGAGATGACGCTCAATAGAAAAATCAACGTCGACATATCGTACGAATGCCAGTAGACCCACTAGAAGTAGAACATGGATCGACTCCGAGAGGCGAGAACTGCCTTAACAATTTCTCGGCCGCGAACAATTGAGCCTGATCAAGAATATCTTTCAACGGACCTTTCCAGTCCAACGAACGGGGGGAGGGGGAGGGGCAGGTGCCTACAGGGGAGGCGGCTGGGTTCTACAACGACGTGCACCGGCCAGCGTCGGTACATGTCAGGGAGGCCGGTCCGCCTCAAACTGTGTAGACTGTTCGGCCACCCCCGCGGCCAGTCGTTGATTGTTATGCGAAGGCAGCCACTGGAATACATGGCGATGTTAGAGCAGAGCCGGTGGTTGCGGCTGAAGCTGGCAAGATAGCCGCTTCTGTCTTCGGGAATGGGTTCTGGCAAGGGATCGCGGTGGGATGGCTTACGAGTCCGGTGGCCGGGCCAGCCTAACAAGGCGGCGTGCTCCTCTGGGAAAGGGGAGACAGACCCATTCGCCTCAAGCCGGGCTTAAGGGTGAGGCCAGGCGTCGGAGCCACACGGAGGAGGGAAACGAACAAAGGAGGGCAACGCTGTTCGAAACTGGGTCAGGATCGCGCGCGTTTGCCGAGCCTGGCTGAAACGGTAGCTCGCTCTGGAGCTCCAGACTGAATAGTTCAACTCAGTGGTAGTAGTTCTCCTCCTGCCCCTCCGCTTTCCCAAATATGAGGCGAAGAGAGACCTGGCTGGGGCATATCGGATGGGAGAGGAGAAGGGAATTGGGTCTGGGATGCGGAATGTGGGTTTGCAGATTCAAGTCGTCTCTGGGGCAAGGTCGGCGTGAGGAGAGGGACGATGAAGGGGGTGTAACCGGTGTGGGCTTAAAAGAAATGGGGGAATGGTTTCAGACCGGAAAGCCATCTAGACGAAATGGAAGAAATAGGAAGCTGTAGGCGGCAAGGTAGGGGAAAAGGAGGCGCTTTACAGGGGCGGGAGCTGAAGGGCACAATGGGAAAATGGGCCAACTGAAGTCCATTGCAACTGGAGGCCACCAACCACTTGCCACGTTGGCCACCTGTCAGAGCAGATGAGCTCGGCCTGCTTCTTTGTCTAGGGAAGGAGCTTCAGTCCACAACAGGAATTAGTCAGTGGAGTCAGGCAGATTCATTTCTACATGTGATCAGCCGACTAGCAGCGATGGACGAATAATAGGCGCTAGTCAATGGTGAAGCATCACATCCTTAAAGGGGGGTGGAGGAAGTCGTCTTAATGAATTCGACTGTGATAAAGTCGCTCACCTTCGGCAGTAGAGATGCGTGTACTGAGGTGTTGGGGTGATTCGTTCAGAGAGCCAGCCAATGCGACTTTGGCCAAGCTGCAATCGATTTCAGGTCCCGAAGTGGTTGTTCTGCTTTTGAGAAGCTGCCGCCGACAAACGCCTCGTCGGAGGACTATCCCGAGTGAACACGCTCGATCCGGAGTGCCCTCTCCAATCTGCGATTCCTTCCTGGTGTCTGTCTGCGGGGCGTTCGCCGTTTGAAGCTACGGGCGACGAACGCGGCTAGCAGATGCGAAGATGGTCGGGCACATCCCGCTTGGCCTAGCCGCCTTTCCAGGCCCCCGGTGGCGCTTCGACTCGATGAAGCTCGTTCGAGCTCCTATTCGCGCTGACCGAGGGCCGGCTCACCGCTGCGAGGTATCCATGGTTCGTGCGGGGGTTCACTGTGTCCGGCAGATACGCACAGCACTCACCACCACTGAAAACACAATCGGGCCCTGCGATACGGCTACCGCGCACGGCGCCGCTCCGACGGCGCGTAGAGATATGACGCTCGAGAGGTGGGTGATAACGAAGTGATGACGCTCGACGCGTTGCCAACGGCCGACGTTCCCCTGAGCAGATGGCCGCTTTCCTCCGCGCCGATGACCGGGACCAAAGCCGCGACCAGGACGGCCTGAGCGTTCCGGGCTTCCAGCGGAGTTGCGACGCTCCTGGCGTCGCCACCTCTGCTAGTCCCAGCACCGCGGCCGCCCACACGGCTAACGTCGGCGATGTTGACCCCCGTCAGCGCCCTCCGGCTGGCAACTCAACGGGCTAGAGCACGCCGAACCACATCGTCCTCAGGGTAGTCAGTCTACCGATTCGCTCGAGCTGATCAGAGCCAATCGACAACATGGAACTCACTTGCTCCAGATTGAGCCGTCTTGTCCCGTTTTGGTTCTCTTCCTGCTGCGGAGTCTGTGTGTGTGTGGGGGGAGGAGGAAGGGAGGTTAGAGGGGCCGAGAAAAACGAAAGTGAGGAATAGAACGAACGAGCTTTACCGGGTTTCTAGCAGCCCTCGTCTTCGTTTGCTCATTTCACGTCTCCAGACACGCACACACTCGCACATACCCGCACATGACACCGCACAGGTTAGTGATACCTGAGTAGCCAGAAGTGACAAGATACGAGTTGAATATCTCTCTCTCTCTCGCGTGCTCTCTCTCTCTCTCTCTCTCTCGCTTCGTCCTCTCCCTTTCTTTCGCGTGCGCTTTTCCTAGCTCACGTTGCGCTTTTCGTAAGGAACAACAACAATTGCTCACAGTCAGCTGATGTGGCTTCCCTTCAGGCTACCGCGTAGTGCTGGCCGTTGTAGTAACGAAGCGAACGAGGTACACGCACTTCTTGTCGCGCTGTCGAGTTACCGCAGTTCGTTCTCTACCGTTTTTCCTCTTTGTCGGTTCATTCTAATTTTCCTCTTCCCTCTTCTCCTCGTCTTCTTGTTCTTCTTCAGCGAACAACGACCACTTTACCGGAGGGAAACTCGATGGCCCGTGCTGCAGATGTGATAACCGACATGATGAGCACGTTGGAGCATAGTGGAGCACGGGGTAAGCGAGCACAGAGAGAGAGAGAGAGAGAGGGAGAGAGAGAGAGACGGAGCGGACAAGCTGTCGAGGAAGCCACTGACGGGGCGGTGAGGTAACGCGCAGGAACACAGATTTGAAATCGAAGTTACTCCGCTAGAAGACAGCCGCAGTACCAGACAGCCGTATGGGGGGTGGTGGTGGTGGTGGTGGTAGTGGTGGTAGTGGTGGTGGGTGGAAGGGGGGTAAGAGTGGTTGCTGTTGTGTGGTAATAGTAGGAAACGTCGTACTGGCGGTGATATAAGAAACAGTGGGGGCGTGAACCGGAGGCAACCCTGTAGCAGTTGGAGGATGTAACAGCACTATCGGATGTACGAACGATAGCAGTTGTAGTTGTGGTAGCGGCTGTGGAATTAGCAGTAGTTATAGAGCAGTACTAGAAGTAGAAGATATAACTGACAGACGACAGCCAGACAATAGAGAGAGGGCCTTCGTCCTTCGGGCCCGTTCGCTTGCGTTGGGTTGGGGTCCGTCGTGCGTCGTGTCTGAGGGAGGGCACGTTCTATGTTGGGGTAGATGCGAGAGAGGGTGGCCTTCGAGGAGAGGGCCAGCACAGGACCGCCAGCTGCCGTCGCGTACGGTGGAGCGAGCCCGCAGGCTTTGCGTCTCAATGCCTTCGCCAACAACGCCGCAACTGCCGCGGCCACGACCAGGACTCAGCAATAGACGTTTTGAGCTACCGTAGCCTGAGCTGGGCCGAGCAGAACCCTGAGTGAGGGCCGGCCAGCTGGGGCAGCCTTCCGTCAGAACGCGAACTCGTCGGGGGTTTCTGCTGTCCAATCCCCACCTTTCCCGCCAGGCTCCTTGCCATCCCCCCTAGCCATTGGGCCCAAACACCCTCCCCCACGCCAGGTTCCAGGGGTCTGGATCCCGGCTCGCACAGGCATGTGGAAAGGGTGGCCTGGCGGCAAAGTCGAGGGTGGCCCAGCGTATGGGCAAAGAAAGCCCCCGCTTCCTCGGCGTCGCTGGGCCTCGTGCCGCCGCGTGGGCTGGCTGCGGCGACGGCAGCCCGGGGCAGCACGGCGTCCCGGGGCGGGCGCCGGGATGCGCTAGGCTCCCGTCGAACGACGTCGGCCGCCGGACGTGGAGGTAACCTGGCCAGGTGGACTCGTCAGTGCCTACAAAACACACACACACACAAACAGTACTATCCACTTGCATGCTTACTCAGGAAGCCACGGCTGTAGGGTGAAACAACATAACAGTGGGAACAACCGCCAACTTATCCAGTAGTCGTCTGGACAGCGCGCGACGGCTGGACGGTCTAGCGGGCAACGGTTCGGCCCAGCTGCCGTACAAGCGACGTTGACCATCTATGGTGGACAACTATGACACCACTGCATCTCACCGCGAAGGGAAAAAACACCAGAAACAGACTCTCGATGATGATGACGAACGGATATCCGGCTGTTGAGGCTCGAACTAGGACGCAGACGCCGCGTACAGTTTTTACATATGTTTATCCTCGGTAGAGGGGATGTGGGAAAGAACTAGAGATTCTAGGTTTATTGGGAGAAATGAGTCCGCGGCTACCTAAAAGGACAAAAGCAGCACGCAAACATATGGCAGGAAAACTGCTCATTGCGACCACCACAGTGCTGGTTTCTGCTACGGTGGCCGCGGAATCGACGAAATCCCATGCAGCAAAACCGAGACCGCCAACAAGGTCCTATTTTGAGGTTCGCAAAAACAATTTCTACGGGCCAGAGGCGACTGAAAAAGTTAGAAATCAGCGTGATCAGATCAAGGGCTGGGCGCTTACGTTACAGCGACTATGCTGCGCCCACCTTCTAAGGCATTTAGCACAGAAGCGTCCGAATTTGCTTCAGAAAAAAGGAATGTCTCTTGTGTAGTTCTTAACGTCAATGTATTTTCAATTTAGTCCAAAACAGTGTCTTCAACGGGTACGCTATCGAGAACGATGTCGGGCCTTTTGTTGAAGTCTAGTACCTCTGCAATACGACACACCGGACGATTTCGTATAGTTTGCTTCACTTGTCGAGGTCTTTTCGAGTAAACTAAAATTCTACCCTGAATTTGATTATCTAGACAAGCTTGTGCGTAGTTAGTAATCGTTTGTCTCTGGACAAGGATGCAAGCCTTGGATCAGCTTGCCAGACGAACATCTTATACGGAATGTCACACCGCGCGGGTTTAGTCTGCCTCTTCTAGTCAGACGAATCTTCTTGGCTTTTCTGTACACGATGCTGACCGTTTTCGACGAGGCGGCCGATCAACCCGCCATCGTACTCCCACCGGTTCTTTTTGCACCCTGAGGGGCCAAAGCAATCAATGAACGCCACCAGTTGAGCACGTTTCTATTTCTTCACTACGCCCCAGTCGAACATTTGTAGCCGTCAGTCCGGATGCTGATGCAGGATTTTCGCGGTCTGCGGCATCATAGCAGTGGGGTGCATCACGTGTTCCGTTTCTGCACCACTGATGTGAGATTAGGCTAGATGCTACATCGAGCTTTATAATGATTTCCGATGAGTGTCGCGTCGATTCAAAAGTAATACGGAACATAGGAGAAAGGGTTAATTTGTGCGAGAAGTTAATAAATGCAAACACCCTGTTTAGCGGACAGGGACGCTAAACGATGTCAAGACGATGTCAATAAGCGTATGTTCTTTCAACAATTGCAAGTCTGGATTTCCATTCTCTCATGATAGGGATTCTTATAGATACTTTTTGTAAAAGATTTTTAAAAAAGCCCTATCCATGATCGTTTGTAGAATTTGTTTTGATGACTGTTTCGTCTGATTTTCGTGCTTGCGTCCCGCGATGTGCCAACAACAAGAGGCGTTGCTAAAAAATGAAAATGGTGGAAAGACGTTACGGTTCGCCGTATAGTCCAAACGAGAAGTCTACGTTCTCCTCAGAAATGCTGTGAGGTGTGCAGGTGTAAATGCACATGCGACGTACATTATTTACCTTAAATTAGCTCTACATAACCCGTATTTGCATCTGAATGAGAAAATCTTTTTCAAATTGGTCCCCAGTGTAGTACATGTGTAATTCCACTACTGGAATGTTGATACTGGCAATGTTTAACTATAGCAAAAAAGTTCTACAGGTAGCACCATGACAGGACAGCTGCTTCTGACACCTTACGCTTGAGCACCCACAACAAGTTTATGTACATGAGTAAAATTTCGCACTCGTGAGAGTTTCTTTGAGCAACACGAAAATCAGCTCCATGAGGCGACGATGACTTTAGTCCCAGTAGGGCTAAATTATGTTTGGTTATTAGCGGAATTGCATCTGGTCAAAATCAAATCGATTGAGATCAGCAGATCCTCGCTAGCAACATAAAACAGGCACATCACAGCTTACTTTCCAGAATCTAATCAGTCACCTAGGTGGGTTGAAATTGAACGAACAAAGAAATTGAACCGAAAAAGACTCATTGCTACTGTTACTCCTAATTTCTTTCATCTCTTTCCAAATTAATTGATGATAAAATGCTTCATTGGTTAGGAAAGATCCGCTCTTGACATGCTCTATAACTTGGCGCATTGTCTAACTGGGGAACCTGGAAGAATATCTACGTTACCGATTCGATTTATCGTTATAGATATTCTAGCGTGGACAATTACTATGCGCTAATCTATAATTAGAATATTTTTTATGTATTTCAATTGTAGATGAAGACGCGGCAAAGATAGATGACCATGCCCATTCTGTACACGGCGTTGCTTACCTACGAAAATTTCATAAGCTTACGCGCTCCCTATGGGCCAAACGAATGCCACAACTGCAAGCACGATAGCACGGCTAACTACTGTGATCGGTGTATGTCGTATTTATTTGGATTTTCCGCGTAAAAGGTGCGAGAGCTGCATACGACTGCATGCGATAGTACGTGACACGAGTGGTCGGTTTTATACATAAACTCCTATACAAAAGCATATGCACACATTTGTACGTACGAGCGCACAAGTGACGTTGCACATTAGTTTACATATAAAATACATTCGCATATTACTGCATGCGATAGTACATGACACGAATGGTCGATTTTATACATAAGCTACTATACATAAGCATATGCACACATTTGTACATACGAGCGTACAAGTAACGTTGCACATTAGTTTACATATAAAATACATTCGCGACCGGGGTCAGACACACTAAACTGCAAGTCATATGTTCCGGACTATAGAACACCGGACCTGCAGATAAGGATTGCCAGTAGGCCCATTTTATCAGATCCGACAGTAGCCGAGTAACAGGTGATAGGTTGACTGCTAACATCACTTCAGGTTAGCTGATTCAGGCTGTTCCGGCTACTGTGATCGTCGCTCCCTGTCATCCTCTCGTAGCCCGGGTAAACCGTGGCGCCCGTTCTGAAATAATGACATGAGTCGATACAGTCCGTACGTGAGTTACAGCGCGAACGTTATGCTATGATTTATTGAAATATAACTTCCTATAAACGAAAGCGAATCTGTCCTTTGACTATATTAAAGGTATTTGTTAAATAATGCGACCTTTAGGTGGTCCAGGTTCTCAGTAAACGAGAGCTCTTCTAACTATAATGCGTGCATATCTATATTGGTGCGTGTACCTATGTTGGTTAGCTTGAACGAAGTTATTTTGACCCAATTTATTGAATTGAGCGTAAATTATTGGATGATGGTCGAAAATGAACTGATCACCGTTAAAATCCCTCCTATCAGGTCACTCGTATTTCTTTGTGCAGTTGTATGTTGCCCCTCTCATTACATAAACATATTTCCTAATTGTTGTGCCTGTTTTTCTATTTTCTTGTTGTTTTTCGCCGAATTTCAGCCAGACTTGCTACTTGTTTAGAGGCAATTCGGCATTTGTTTAGATATTCGTTCGAACAGACTTCATAGGATTGTCGAGTTGAAGGGATTCATAGTGAGCTAGTGTCGAACAAACCGGGCGAGTTCCTAGTGGCCTGCCGGAGCCCTGGGCTGCCTGATTATGACTGGTAAGGGGGCTTGGTACTTTCAGCAGGGGTGTGTCAATTTTGTGACCCTGCAGTTCGTTCAGCTTCTTGTTGAGCCATTGGATCACGTTATCCTTATGCGCAACTTGTTTCTGTAATTAGATCAAAGACCACGACAGAAACAAGTAACAAAGATTTTTCTTCAACGTCACAAGTGTACTCTACATACATCACAAATTTCCTTAGACAGCCTTCATTGACGATGAGCCATAGATTTAGGATGATTGTGGTTTAGAACGTTGTGGAACGCTGTGCTATGAATTCAGCCAGGTTACCAACCTCGAGAACTTGGATCCGACAATCGTTTTCCTGATTACCGCGGTCGTCAAGTCCTGCTTTTATCTGATCTCTCAAAGAACTGAGCTCTTTGTCTTTTAATTCAATCACTTCCTCTTGTTTCATGATCACATCTGCACGAACCTTCAACTGGAAACGCAGGAATGATATTGAAAATCAGTCATATGTATCTAAGCTAGCTCCAATATTAAAAAGTCAATGATAGACGTACTTCAACTACATATCTGCGCTGACGCTAACGTCTAATATACTTTTATAGAAAAATATCTGTACTATTTAACGCTCCTCATGGGAGAACGCATTTTAATAAAGCCTAGTACCCCTTCGTTAAAGACAATATTACAGAGAAGCAACTGGCTTTTAGTAATACATACCTTGGAATGATATGTCTTAATCTCCGTTTGAAGTTTCTGTATGATTTCGTTGGCTTTAATAATATCGTCTGACATTGTTTTTATTCCCTCTTCTCGCCGCTCCAGTTGGCCTTGCTTGTGTTCTATGTTTTCTTCGAGGCGTCTGGAAACGGTGTGATCCAACACACGTCATTTCATTCATCGAGTATCATATATCATCTATCCGGAGTGCTGGACGATTATCGTAGGCTTGTACAACAAAACTACGTGCGCATACTTACGCAAGTGCCATTGTCAATAAACTTGAAAAAAGCTTCCAGGAAACTTTGAAGAAGGGAAGCGAAATGCTCCCTAAATATTACTTTATCCCTCTCCGTTCATGTAGTTCTTATAGTTTGGTTAGTTAGGAGATTTTTCTGTGTTTTTGGTGTAGACTTCGTCCATTGAAGTCGAAGAATGTATATCTATTACCTATCGGGATTTACATTAGCATCTATTTAGTTTGATTATACGGTTGATTTTACGTAAAACGCCATAAATACTTGTAAATCCATGCATATGACTTCAATAGTGCTCCAGGGTAACCTCGAAGCTTAACACAATGTTTTTAAAAAAGACACACTAATAGTAGAACGTTCCAGTTTTGCTAAGACAAACAGTAGCCCCGTCAAACATGTTCTTCTTTCCCTTTGTAGGCATTTACTTAGGCTGTTCATTACGACTGACTAACAAATACCTTTTTTCCATGGCCGCTTTGCAGAGGTCGGTCCTCAACGCCTCGAGGTCAACCTTCATCTGCGCGAGCTTCATCCGTAATTCTCCGTTCTCTTCGTGTGAATCATTTCGGATAAACGAATCTATACGGTCCTGTAGCATTCTACAGGTCTCCTTTTCCTGAGTTAGTCGGACCTTTAATAGAATAAAGAACACCAGAGGTGACTCCGTCGAAATTCCGTACGCTCAATGGTGACTGCTAGGTGGACAATAAGACAGAGTCATGTGAGAAAACCTTTCTCCCTGTTCTCATTAACGTGATATAAAAAAATTCTCACATTCGACTGTCAATTCGTAAATAAATCCCCAAATACTGACCTGGGCTTGCTGGGCCTCGGCCCTGGCCTCCGCGAGGCGACTTTCCATTGCAACCCGTTGCAATTGGGCATTCTGTACCTCACTTTCGAGACTTCGCACCCGCTCCTTAAGCGTTGCTTCAACGTCAGACTTTTCCAGGCACATGAGTTGCACTCGCTCGCTCATCTCCTGTAGCAGGGAAAACACACATTATTATTATCAACTCGGCGCTTTTCGACGGAGATTAACAGTTCCGGCGAACTAACCGTTCGTTTGTCTACGGTATCAGTGTTGCAAAGCCATTCTAGTTGGTGGCATGTACGTTTAAAATTTTCCATTGCACTGCGCTCTGAGGAATTCTAGATTGGCCTACCCGTTGAATGTCGTCTTTATCCCTTCGTAGCTCCGTCTCGAATCGACTTCGGAGTTGTTGCATGTCGCGCTCGAAGTCGCCCTTCATTTTCTCTATTTGAGATCGTTGGCTTTCGAGTTGATGTTCGTAGAGACCCTGCTTTTCAGCCAGCTTCGACTCAGCGGCCTTCAAGGATGCCTCCAGGCGATCCTTCTCATGCTGAAAGCAGCCCGCGCATCAGCACACACCGTCAACAACTAAAATGCTCTGATATTCGAAACATTCTTTGCCACGAGTGTAGTTCCGATGCAGGGATTTAAAGGAAACAGTCGCGCTCTCTCTCTCTCTGTCGCTTTTTCTCTTGGGATATATGGACGATCTGTGCATTTAGCTAGGAGCCAGTTTCGCGCGCGAGAGTTTAGAAAAAGCCTAAATCCGACGGAAGCCTACCTTAAGTCGAGTCAGCCTGGAAACGATTGTTTTGCGAACTTGTGTTTCATCGGCCTGCGACAATTTAACGCTCAGGTGCACGAGCTTCTTAAATCCATTGACCTCAGTCACATGCAATTGTCCGCTGCGCGACATCCGTTCCACCTGCAACTCGCATTGATACCTGAAGCGAAACCATACGATGTTCGCACCCTTTGGTCATATGTAGTATATGCATATGAATATAGGTAGATGGAATAAAGTGTCTTAACCGTACTTTGAAAGTAAAACCAGAAAACTATTAGTTATATAAATGTGATGTAGTTTTTTAAATTTTTGATAATTCATTGTCTAAGAAATTGCATCGACAATGACAATGGCTCCGGTATAGGCAACTCTTGAATAAACAAGATCAAACTATTAAAAACAAGCCTTACCTCGGTGTAGCTAGGGACTCTTCACTGGCACACATTTGCAAAAGCTCAACAAGACGCTGGGGAAAACTGGCGAAGTCGATCAACAGATGTTGCTGAACCTTCAATCTGCCACGGAGGCCATTATTCCAAAAATCACTATTAGTAAAAGACAACATTAATGCTAGAGGCGGTTTGAGCAAGACCTTGAGTCTTCCTTGCGTAACAGGGACATCTATGGTATTTCATGTGTTCAACTCATTCATTCACTCATGACGTGTTGTGTGATCTATACGAAGCTCTGCCACTATGTGCAAAACTCACCTTTGGAAGACTTCTTCGGTGATTTGCACTGAATAGAAAACGTATGGATCATTTTCGTCAAACAGCTGCACGTAAACGCCATCACTTGAACAAAACATTGACGTGGCTCCGATTCCACCCGAAGCGCGACGCACCTGTAGACGAAGACGGGCATTTCTGCAAACATAGATATTCAAACAAACGTGTGACAGAGCGTTTTATATACATACATAACCAATTGACCCATAACCCATAACGTTTAAAGAGCGATCCGTTTTCAAGTTTGCAGTAACATGAACGTCATATCGCAATACCACTCCCCCTGTCACGAGTTTCCCTCGTTAACTGCTTAAACATAGGATTGTCCCCTTTCATTTCTATCATTCAACATTCGTGGCCATAGGAGACGGTAACTAAGGCATGCTGCTTTACGCGCAAATGCTATCAATATGAATTATTTACACTGTTACATCCATGTTATTATACCCATGTTAATTATATATATAACCCATGTCAAGCGGATAGAGGAGCGTTTCCAGTAAAACTACATCCATCGTTGAATGCTTTTGGGCCTTTTTAACCTTAACGGATGGCTCTATGCACACAATGCTGGTTGTTCATATAGACGGTATCACGTGTCGTCGCATGGATACGCGACACCGTCGAATTCAATACTCTCCGCGGCGAGACGGCGAAAGGCCATAATAACGGATTCATAATATTGAAGAACTGAAGCGTGGTCTGTCTAACGGTTGGCGTAAAGCGTACTGGCCTCATGGATGAAATACGACAGGAATCTGTAGAGCTGAGAGGAGCCGGCGTCTCTTCGGGGTTGTTTCTCAGGATCGACCCAGTCGACGAACGCTCTCCAACGCTACTGGCCGTAAGGGCCTCATACTCGTTAGGACTTCGTCAACCGTTGTGCCGTGCGATCATTAAGGGCTCAAACAGTCATGCAGACGGAAAGGAACGACGCCCCACAGAAGCTAGAGCTTAAATCGTACATTACTGTCCAGAACGTGATGGCCAATCGATGTATGCGACAGAATTCATGTTGCGCATGCATGCACGAAAATTGAGTGGAATACTAATTAATTGAATAATAACAGTAATTTCATATGGAAAGCGGCTTCGATAACATTCCTGTTATAATAGGTTGTTACCGGGAAATCGCCACTCGTTATTAGTCTTGTAAGCCTGGTTACGGTTACCATGTCGTCCCATTTACGATGAAAACTACCTAGATGGATGTAGAACAAAAGGAATGATCTAAACTATTTGTAAAGTTAAAGTTAACGCAATAAATTCATTTCTCACGTATAACAATGTGAAGCTCGATGAAGACACGTCGGCAATTAATAAAAGAAAAAGATAAAACGTCTTAAAATAACTGTAGATAAATTAGTATGTTATATCTTCATTCAACAAAATTTTAGAGCCATTCAATTACAATAAAAAACACAAAATATTGACAATAATAATAGTAATAATAGTAATATTGACAATTATTTTCAACACTACGATACTTTAAATGTATACGAACCTAATTTTTTTATGATAGATTAAATATTATTGACACGCCTTGCAATTTTTATAGTGCATAAAATAGGAGACAAAAGTCAGTTTGTGCGTATGAACTCATCACAGAACAAATGTTTTCAAAATTCTAGAGTAATGGAGATCTCTTACGAAAGAGCAACCCTGTCCGCGACAGCACTTCAATTAGATTAGTTGCTCGATATACTTTTGTAAGGCTGCTCTAACTGTTTAACTAGTGAAAAAAAATAACCTACAGCAAATCTCATAGAATTTAGCTTTAATGGACAGTAAAGGCCGTACAGAACTATATGAAACGTTCAATTTCTCGTGCAAACACATGGGGTCGAGGAGCCTCACCAAACACCACTTGAGTACACCTTTCCAATGTTGCTTCGCTTAAATGCAAAAAATATTTGTTTCCACTTCTTTAGCTGCTCTAGCGCAAACCTTACTAATCATTAGCAGGTCGTTCCCCTCACCTGTAGATATCATCCTGAATCTTGACGAGCAGTGTAGAATCGAACATAAACGTATCCTCGTGGGTTGATAGTATGTCATAGAGCATTGTAACGATCGTCGAAACGCGAAAAGCAGATTAAACTTCCACACATCACATATAATCCAGTACGAAACGATGAAGCGTTGAATAACGCAAACCGATGCAGAGTTCTAGAAGCATACGCTGATTTCGTACGGGTAAACAACTGATGACCGCAGGTGGTAGCACTGGACGGTTGGTCCCGTTCGAAAACCGCCAGAACGCGCAGCAGAGCAACGAAGGGATGGTGCGGCAGAGTGCACGGACATGCGAACGTTCTTCCCTCTCTTGTAGAGCTCGATTGGCCTGCGTTTTTCTTAGTAGACAGTCAAGCAATGGCTGGTGCGCGATGCGGCTTCTGTTCGAGTAGTTGTTTCTGAATTTAAAATGTTTAGCATCATTGCTTATAAATTCATAAGCAAGTAAATTAATATGAACTGCAGGTGTGACAAACGTATGTATACACTATATCTATGACCAGTAATAATTGACAAGTTATATACATATATATATATATATATATATCCTCTTAAAAAAACTAGTGTACTTGATCTTTTTTGGCATAAACGTCATTATCTTCAATAAAGACTTTAAGCATAGAATTCTCAGACTGCATTTACGCTCCAACCTGTAAAAAGTTAGAAATAAAAAGTTTAGATGTACCCAAAACAAAAGCGCTTTTATTTTTCCCTCCAAATGAGCTTCTTGAAGCTTACGTCTAAAAAACTTAGCTATGTCGGCTTTCACTCGGAATAAAACAAATAGTTTTATGAATGTTTGAAGAGAAGTGGAGTATGTCCAGAAGCGGCTTTGTATTTTCTCATCGACCAGAATTAAAATCTGTATGCACCTGCATACTACTAATTCGTTTCTTCTATTGCATCTTAGTTAGTTTAAGCTAGACTAGCTTGAAGCCTTTAGCTTAAGCTCACGTTTCAGCTTACAACAACTTTACGCACTACTACAATCAAGCCAAAGTAAACGAGAGTGTTAAACACGAATAGTGTGTGACACCACTGTCGTTTCCATTCGATTACGGTAGCACATCAGGAAAATAAACAATACGCCGTTAAATTCTACGCTCGAACTCACGTTGTTGACTAAAAGCTCTTGCAAACGTTTCCTATGGTCTACCAATTAAAGACTAACAAGCTAAATAAAAATTAAAACCATGTTGCTAATTTTTCTTAGGAGAGAGTTAGATAGCAATAACTTTTTCTAAGTGTTGTTACAATGTGCTCGTTGCACAATATGCTGATCAAGAGTTCATAGTGGTCGTAGGTGGGGATAGAAGTAGCGGCGAATGGACAAACAGACACACATACACGCACGATCATTTATCGTGTGTCCTGTTACACGCCGAGAAGATGCTTGCGCAGAGCGACTACGTGAAGACGTGGACGCCGAAAACAACAGTGGTGGTACCATTAATCAGAGAGCAAGGCCATAAAGTTAGCAGCAGGACACAACCGCAGACACACGCTAGTAGAGGCAAATCAATAGGCAAAAACCAACAAATATAAAACGGCCAGCCCTAACGAAAAAAAATAGTAGATTTGTTCGCACTCAGCGAATCGTCGTCTTTTCAAACTCCACAAAAATTCGCGCCACAGCTTCAGCCAGAACTGTCCGTCGATTTGCCATGGTCCGGAGTCCGCGTGCTGCTCCATATACACCTGATAATATCATGTTTTTGTATCCTCTCTCTCATACTCCTCTCATTTACGTGTGTGTCATCGACTCTCAGCTAGATCTCACTACACGAGACTATTTGAGCGTGCGCAACCGTTCGACAGCACCTAGGCGTGAATAGCGTTGAGAGGTTAATGCCCGCCGCTGACAGTGCCCACCAGTGCCGTATCAGAGCCGACATAGCTCCAGATGATCTCTGGGCCATAACAAAGATGGCGCCCGCCAGGTTGCTCGAAGCAGAGGAGAACGGCTAAGAGAATATGTAAAGACAAGCAGAGAAAAACACAAGAACCTTCAGAATCACTCCGACGCAAGACAGACTAACAGAATTGTGTGTTATCAGATCCCCCTCCTCGCTATGGTTAGTTAATTTACGCCGTCAGCGATCCCGGTGCGTCAAGTGTGCTAGTCTGGGTGGAATCTCAGATCCCCCATCAGTGCTACATCTGTGCTATTTCTCAGACCAGTAGAAAAGAGACGAGTGGCGTGTGTGCTTCCGACGTTTCTGGATTCATTGGTGTACCTGGGATCTGCTA
>MNPL01016883.1:92058-103305 GCA_002081605.1 Tropilaelaps mercedesae | reverse complement strand
ATATATATATATATATACTCAATATATATACACTCAGCATCGCTATCGTAAACGTGGAGCCAAAACAATTGACTTGCACAATCAATAAAATCATTAAGATAGTTTTTGCTATAACGCTTAGTCAGTGGAATTTCGATTAGTTCTGCACACACAGACCTACGCGACCTACTCATAGCAGAACTTCTAAAAAGGGGGAAAGAAGAGTATTTTTCACAAAGTAAACTAGTTAGCAAATTTATATTAGCATCTTTGACCTTATGATGCACGGCAGTGCAGTCGTCACAGGAAGAATATCTTCTAACAAGTCAAATAGGGTGGGCGAAATGACTTGCATAGAAGCCAAAGGCAAAACCTTTAAAACCAAGCTGCTTTTGCCGATATATGCTCATCGTTATTACTTTTAGTCACCATCTTATGGACACCGCAAACAGAGCGAACGTGAAACATCCTATTTTCGCCGTCATTCACGGGCGCACGTTTAGTACATAAGGTTGCCTAGTCCGTGGTGAAGAATTAAACACCAGAATACTACTGGCCGCAGAGTGCTCCGTTGTTAGCTGCTCGACAATACGACTTTCTACCCTTATTTTACATTTTTAAATTAGTAAGCACACAGGGGGAGCTCACAGCGGATGGGCTCACTTGCAATTCACAAACCTCTGAAAGTTTTTTCACTTAAAATGGCTAGTTTAACCGCACGTCGTTTTGTGCCTACATTGTTTTGCTGTCTAACCAAGTCACTGATATTCGAAACAAAACAGGTGATAAAATTCAACAGGGATACCTAAAAAAGCAAATACTTTCATAATTTCTCTTGCTTTGCTGACGGAGTTAGCCCAGACATGAATGATATTAGATTTAGATTCCGGCTTAAGTTCTGAGAATCGCTAAAAGTGAGGTGCCTTTTCTTAAACGGTTGCAAAATTCTATAAAGGGCACGGCAGCCGACGGTTACCGCCTCGACGAATTGGCTCGCAAATCGCAGCGGGCAGCCAAAGGCCACCAGCATCAGTCAGTGATGGACAGCGGACGTTGTAGCGCAAATACTCTTGGATACACATCGTTGGACCGAGTAATATAGAAAATACGTTAATAAATTGTGAAACCCATAAAACTGCTAATGTCAGCCCTTGAGACCGGGGAAAAACCAATCGGATCAGCTTTGTTTCACAGCAGACAACTTACCACCACGGTATAAATATATAAACACATTCAAGCCCTGCTGATTAAAATTAAGCTGCGAAAAGACGACAAAGTGGATGCTAAAACATGTCAGACATCGAAGAAACTTAATGTACTTGAAGAACAATTAGGGAGAACGCTACAGTAATTGTAACGCTCTGCCTTCCTTTGGCTTTTATTTTAAAAAAGCCATTGACTTCATATTTAGGAATTCGTAGGAAGGAAGCGTATACATTTCATTATGAGAATATTTGGCTTTCTTTTGCATTAATTCATTTCTTGCTGGCTGTGCTCGATATATAATTACTGGTGGATTTCTATAGGACTCTCACAATCAAAGGAAAAGGTACAGAGCTGGGACGAAAAATAAGGTATTTAGATTATAAATCTTTAGAATAGGAATGTTATGCGCTTTTTAGTAATAAATGTCGTTATTGTTAATTCTGAACAATAAATCTAGCTGAAGACGAAATATCAATTTTTAGAATATATTTAGCCACACTCTTGAAAATATGAAAATGGGTGTCTTTATTATAATATACGTAAAAAATTTCAAGCTTCATATTTTGTTCACTAAAGTTGTGCTGTTAAAATAACTATGAAGAAATATGTCTCTATAGGAAATCTAAAATAGAGACTGTTCTCAAATTAAAAAGAAGGTAATGTATTAAACTTATGTAATTCCTCTAATACATATATTAAATAATAATTAAAACAAGGTTTACCAAAAAATGTCAAAAACGCTTTGGACGAATCAATATTTTGCGTTTTATTAAGCTTAAAAAGATTGCCACGCTGTTTTAACGTTTTTCGTATAGATGGGTTGTTATGATAAAATGCACTATCCACAAGCAACCATTCAAACAACCTTGAAAAATGAAGAAATACAAGTTTTATTTAATTTATCTATACATAACACTGCGTACGTATGCATATATGAACTCTCTACTCAGTAATTCAAACAATTCGTATTCCCTGAGGGGGTAAACGACATAGAAACACATATGGGAACATGTTTGGCAAATATCGCGGTTTCTTATGAATACGTGCCGCAAAGAAGGGCGGATGTTATCGATCGGCGGCAAGATTTCTAAGCCTTCTCGAACGTCCGATTCCTTGCGAGTCATTTGCCGGCATACTTATTCTGGAATCTTGAAAAAGCTCTAGCACTGCTTCAAGGCATTGAGAACTTCTCACATAATAGTCATGCGTCCCACAGCTGCCTGTTCCGTTCGTGTTCGTGTACCCACCTTTGCTCTATGTTGTTACCCTTACCTTTCCACATTCCCACAATCTCCTGTTGGTGTCATTTATAAAGATATAGCATCACCAATGCACTTATCTGAATTTGCTCTACGCACGATATGTCCCACGAGTTCGTGGTACGGGTGTAAGGAGGTGAGGTTCCACAAAAGTAAAAACGCGAGCAATCCCATACCAGCAGAAGTAGCTATAGTTTACGCAAAGGATCTCCTCATCCCTGAATGCACACAGCCGTGGCGCCCTGAGTACACACTATTCCGCGATTTAAACTCTGCATAAATCGTGTCTGGAGCACCTCTTGTTACAGCAAAAGGTCGTACTCGACGATTTTAGATCTAGATAAGACCACAGATTCTTACTTTTTCCGACAGAATAATACTTACCTACTATACTAATTATTCAAAAAAATGGTTTGTTGTAGTGTTGTGACTATTTAACTTGCGATTTTTAAACTGAATTTACGTCAAATCTTGTTGTATTCCTCAAAAATGCATTATTTTTGTTTCATAGAATCATTCAGGAGGGCACAAATAATCAAATGTAATTGTAGATAGTATTTAGGTCAAAACTCTGTTGGCAAGAAATAACTAAGATTTGTTATCAGCTTTCACTAAATAATCATTGTCAATTACTATGTAATTTATTTATTGACCACCTTCATTGATTGGTCTTTAAGCCTTCATTTGTATCTCGAATAAAACTTCGTAAGACTCAAAGGGTATGTGGCCTTGAGTTCTCTAAGGAATGATTCATATTATTCTGATTGATATGATGACATTATAATGGTTGTAAATATGGGTGAACGTCACTAATTCACGTTAAGCAATCCTTTTATATCATTTCAGAGTCGTGTGGGTCTCTTCAACACGATACCTGAAACGCAAAAGTTAGACAAAATACGTGTCTGCAAAAAAAAATCGTTTGTATTTTGGACGTAGGTCAATTTGAAACAATTAGAAAAATGCCTCAAACCAACTAATTCACATTTCTTAAACAGATTTGGAAGCTCGACAAACGAGGATTCTAGAAATCTTTTCAGTGATGTTTTCTTACACAGAATGTCCCGTTTCAGGCATTGCCCAATCGAAATTCAAATTCGGGTAAAATGAAGCCCTTATATCATCAGTGCGTAGAGAATGTATCAACCAAAAATCGAACTTGACATTTGTCATAAGCAAAGATTAAGTTGATTGTCCATGGTTTTTGAATTTCACTTCGTAAGTTTAATCTCGAACGGTATAGTATAAGAGTGCTCGAGCGAATCGATGCTAGCTGACCAGTATAGAAAACCACAGTGAAGAATTAACAAAGTGTGACACTTGGGACATGAATCGTTTAGTCGACTACAAAAATGTATTGAGCGTGTTCGGCTGGACTATAAACGTCCACATCAAATTGGTTGAATCGGATTTAAATACTTGATTAAACCAAATCATCATACCATAATTAACAAGAAAGTCTAGCCTGGTTGCGTACAACACATACACCTATACCTACACATATAAAGAGAAGATGCGAACAAAAGCCAGATCGGTGTTGGCCTACAAACGATTAAGAGGTTGAAATGTTGTTAGTTACGCAGGGTATCTGAATTAGCTAATGGTTACTGTCCACAACCAGCATAAACCGTAGAGACATTTAATGCGAAAATGTTCTTCTTTAAACAACCGTAAGTTTGTTTTTCATATCCTGCGAAATAAGTAAATTACAAAGAACCTAGGTGGTATCTAGTAAGGTCCCCGTAATTGTGCACCCCAATACTAATGTTATTAAAAAATGGCGGTCAGCAACAGATTCCACCACGCAACTAACGGACGATTCGTATAGCGGGCTTCATATTGAAATCCTGAATCCAAAAAGCTACTTTAAATTACTGTGTCATACGCGTATTGGGACCAACTCATAGTCGCGCAATCCTTTGATGGCTTTATATGTCTGCTTAAAAGGGCAAACATTTTTGAAAAATGATATGCGGCCTTTAAAATATTTTAAAGCAGTCTTGAAAATGTAACCCTGCTGTGAAAAATGTTAACTAAATATATATTTTCATTTAAAAACGTGTTGAAATTTTGCATGTTCGATGTCGGCTTACACCTAAGCCAAATCCATTTTGCCACCGTCAGACATGAACGTTAATAAGACGAAAGAAAAGACCAAAAAAGCCCAAAATAACAAGTCTGGTTAAGCTTCTAGCTTTAATAATTTCTACAGTAGATCTGATGTTTAAAACCGAGAGGTACAAGGACTACATAATCGTGCGCATCGCAAATGATTCATGACTCATGATTTTGCTGAACTATTTAATTTATTTCAGACGACGATACTAAATTTTGAGCGACTTTTACTGAATATGCTAACACCTCTATCAATATGATCGAACTTGAAGATAAAAATCTATAGCCTCGCTTAAGCTCATTAAATCTATATATATGCGAGCAACTTGGCCGGCAGGGCCCCACTAATACTTACAAAGTGTATGGGTATTTTGGGCCGGCATAAAGATTACGAGTCTACAATGTTCCTCTGTAAAGAAATGAGCGCAAATTAGGAGTGGAAGGGAAGTTTCTGCTATAAATCGTTGAGAAAAAAGCAGGCGCAATACCTTTTACATAAGCCCAGAAGGAAGCGTTTAAAAACGAGACCCTTTTCTAAGTAATCAGCCTGCAGGTCATTTCGCCTGTCTGTATGCGACACCAACGATTTTCAGACATCGAGACTACCCAGACCAGTCGCGTATTCCAAAAAAGGCTTCATTCATTTTTTCATCATTTTAGCTACATTTTTTAAAATACCGAAACATATAAATAAAAATACTTATGGTTGAGCTGCATTTCGGTACTCGAGTAAAAATGTTGGCAGATGTTTTTGGGCTTCGCTTTGCATAATTTGTTTGAGAGGTATATGTCTGAAGGGAATGTTAGACGTAGTGCATGACACGAGAAGTTAAGGTATTTTGAAAATTGTGGTTATGAGCTGATTGACTCTTGATAACCCGAACGTTCTGAACTAAATGGCAAGACGTGTTTATGTTCTAGTTCCAGAAAAGGAACATACAAACGAGGGCGCACGCTCCATTAATTTGTATCTAGAGTTAATCACCAGTAAAAGATAACTGCGTTCTTTAAATGATAGTCGTGTCATATTGGAAACAAAGCGTCTCAAATATCTTCGATTTTCTTCCAATCTTAAGTTTTGAATGAAACATCCGTTATAAATAATAGAAGGGTTTGGTAAGCCCCCTCGAATCACACTTCCGTAAACGACTGCTCAAGCTGTGCATGCTTCCGACTACTTGTCCGCAATACAAAATAAAACATTATGTGGCGGAAAAATAGGTAGAAAGTTTAGGTACCGAGTTTTATAAACTCGGTAGTTGATAATGAGGGCCCTTTAATTGGGCGTCTGTGGCCATGCTGGCATGTCTTTGGCCATATCTAATCTTGTAATATCTATAATAAGAGTAATAATAACAAATGTTATAATATTACATCGATTAAAGTAAGTTCTATGGCTGGTACCGACGTGGCCAGCATAGATATCGGAATTACAATTATTGCATCGTAACACGAACTACATAGTGAACGTGGATGTTAAATGTTGGTAGATGGCTGGCCTTGTCGAGCTCGGTGGCTTGGTGCATTCATGCGCCTTGTGCGACTGGAGGAGACACGTAGGTGCACGGGTTCGATCCCCGCCGGTGCACATTTACATTTATATGGAGTAGGTGCACAGGTTCGATTCCCGCCGGTGCACATTTACATTTATATGGGGTCCGTCTTACGAAGTGTAGCTAGATAGACTAAGCGAGTAGGCGAGCTCGGTGGCTCTGGGGTGCATTCGTATGCGCCTTGCGACTGGAGGAGACACGTAGAACGGGTTCGATCCCCGCCGGTGCACATTTACATTTATATGGGGTCCGTCTTACGAAGTAATGCAAAGACTGCTACCGTGGACGTTAAATTCTGGCTGATGGTCAGTTTTAAAAAAAATAAATAGATGGCTGGCCTTAAAAGTAGTTTTCTATGGACTGCGTGATGCTGTCAAGCACGACTTTGCTCATTAAAGGATAATAGTGTGAGAAGAGCTATTACAAGGTGTACTATGACATTGACTGCTGTCAGATGATTTGCGCACTACCCTGGGTGTTAGCGAATTTTCGTATAAGTAATGGTGTTTTCACGCGCCTTCTTTTGTATGTGTCTTTGTTTGTGACGCTGGTGTCTGTATGTGTCCGTATGTGTCGGTATGTATCTTTATGTGCCTGTACGTGTCGCAATGTGTTTGTAGGTATCTCTACGTGACCTAGAATCCACATGTCTCGAAACTAGCATGCCCCATACCTAGCGACACGGCTGTTTATTTCGTCAAACAAGGTTCTGTCCTTCAAGCAAGCGCCAACTTACAGTGACAGTTTATGTATAGGTTAGTGGCTTAGATGTCATACAAGCTTACCTTCGATGAGAAGTATTAAAAAGATCATTTACTGCGAGGAAGTAGATTTTCCTTTGTGAAACCAATGCTTCTGTTCAGTAAGAAAATTCCATGAAGACAAAACCAAATACACTGGAAGCAGTGCTCGGACAGAACGTCCTTTTCTATATGGCGTGGAGTTAAGCTACATTTTAATAGCAATAGTTCATTGTTATCTAAAATTTTGGCTTCTAGGATTTGTATACGTTTGTACAAAATGCGCCGTTTGAAAACAAATAATTGCAAGAGCTTGAGTATATTCTGCTCTGGTGATGCAAGTTCTATACAATGTTGCAATGTATTCCTTTCTTAAGTTAATTAGCATTATAATGGCTTTACCTCTCAAAATTACGAAGTACTACTCTAAAAAATTACTAGAATTTTAATCTGCGTGTTAACTTCATGACTAGCTTTTTTCGATATGAAAGTATAAATCTATAAGGTTGCAAGGCATTTTATATTTTCGAAGCTGAATGTTCTTAATTCTCTTTTTTGCTTTCGGAACGAAGTAGCAGAAAGGATCTCATACAGCAAAGCAAAAAAAAAGACGATTGGCAAAACCTGAGTGGGAGGGCTCACTCGAAATTGAAACTTCGTCGAGTATACTAGAGAAAAATTGATGTCAATGCCGTCGCGGTGGGAAAAAAGCAGCCACAGGCTTTTTTCATGTCACAGGCATATAACGTTGCTAATACTAGCAACGAGGTTTTGAAGGTCACAGGATACCTGGTTTCGTGAATCCACTCCTTTGAACTGTATATGCCGAATCAGTAACATATACCCACGAAAGAGAAATGCCGCCGCTTGCGGTACAGCTTTGTGGAGGAAACAGTTAGGCGAATCTCAAACTTGAGCCTGGGACCTAACCAGTTTTTCATTGCAGTGCAGCTCATCAAGGATAACCTCTCATCCGTGACAGCAGAGCCAAAACACCAGAGGATTGCAAAGCATATGTACCTCCATGTACCTCCAATAACCAGACCTTGAAACACTTTATTTCACCATTGAACCAAAATGACAGAAATGGACAAACCAACTCAACGACAGGCTGCTGCTCAGAAAATAGAGGTGACCAAACTAGTCCTATTAATTTTACCTAGCAAAGGAAACGCGTTTTACACAGGATGAAAGCTATAAACTATTCACAACCATCGTGCACCTACTGTAAGTGACATCACGCAATTTCACAGTCGATTTATTTCTAATTTGAACCTCTGAAACTTTATTGTAAGGACTTAGGGCAAACCATATTTATTTTTAAATTGAGAGTCGTCCTTGTTCATTTGATTGAACGAAAAAAGCATAACGTTATAAATAACCTAGAAGCGCATAGTAAAATTCAACATAGCTAACTCAATAAATGATCCAGGCATGTCAGAAAGCTCTTTAAAAATAGGTCCCAAACACTTGTCCCAAAAAAATTATATTTAGTATATTTTTGAGTTTACATTTCACTATATATGGAGGGTATGAACGTGCAGTAAGGCTCGCACGTTAATTTTCAGTTTAATATAGTAGTGCTTTTGTATTGCGAATCCCTCAGCTACTACTTTTCACTAGAAGCAATTGATTCTTTATCACAAGAGAGGCAGCTATAAAGTAATTGAGTAGAGCCTACATTGGTGGAGCGTCGTTTGACTGTGTTTTCGTTTGAGGCAAGCTCACGGAGTTGGGATTACCAATAGCGTTCTTACCTCAACCAAACGGAAAAGGTCCCAATACTTATTTTTTTGCTCTAAAAGCCAGTGGTCCTAATCCAAATTATGTCTAGCTGAAAATGAGAGCTTCGCATGCCTCGTATTAAAAGAAGCAAGTGAACAGTTTACAGCATTTGAGGTGAAAGATCTGAGCAGAAGAATTAAAAAGAAAAAAGGGGAACATAGCATAGACATGTTGAGCTAATACAAAAATTTAAAGCTATAAGATCAGGTATAGATCGTCCTGTACACTTGAACCAAATAATCCGGTAAAATAATAAAATTCTTTATTGCTTTGTATGGCCTTTTATCTTTAAAAAAAATGAATCTCTTTACGCAAAAAAGTTATTCAAATGTTTAACCAATTGTTAGTTTATTGGACAAGGTCTGGTGAGTATGAAAGAAAACGAATTTTTTTGAGCGTGATTTATGAGAACTAAATGAATATTGTAAAATAAAGAATAGCCATGAAATAGTTTAAGTGCTCTTTCGATTTCATTCAAATTTATCAATGTTGTGGATACACATACCCGCAAAGTTTGGTGCTAGCTCACTGTAATTGGAGGCGTATCGGCTACTAAGCCTTCAGTCCATCATAACTGAAAGGTTCATTTGAAGGCTAAAAATATATATTCTTAATTTTTTTCAGTTGTTACTTGTAGTCACTGTTACGTAAATTTTTCATTGACGGCAAGAAAATAAAAAGTTGCCTCCGCTGCTATATTTATGTAAGTGACTCTTGGTAAATTACGCACATCTTTTATATCCACAAAAGTAATAGAACAAAAATGATGATTGAAGTTCTAGTTGTCATTTTTGTCCTTGGAGCCCTAATATTTATTACATGAAAAATGAATGGCTAGTAATATAACCGTTCAGAGAAATGTGTGGCAATAGTCAGACGAACCGACAACTCGTGCTTACTTGGATCACCATGAAGAAGGCATTGGCTCAGGAAGATTGAACAGGTAGACGTCATATTAGCTGTATATTCTCCGACCAGAGAATTAGTATGCTTTGTGTTATGTTAATTATATGTACCGTTTTTAGTCTTCGCAGACATATGCGGCTGCGGTCATATTAGCAACAATAGCTGGTCGGCTCCTCTATGAAATGAGTCGTTCGTGTATGTTTCCCCTTTTCTAAAACGTTAATTTGTTGACAGATCTGTGGTGATGACAACGATAACTTGTTCTAAAGGCTATAGTAAAAGAGAACCTTAGTACATATTATACAGCCTGAATATCACCAGTAATAAAATTATTTACATATCAATATAAGTATTCTACAATTGCATATTGTTTATAGTGTTTAAAATCATCATTGTATGTAGAATAATTTCGTAAGGAATGTGACTTCTGACTGATCATAAGCAGAAAGCGAGAGCCCTCTCGATTTGTTAGTAACAAGCGTTTTAAACGCGGCAGCGTACCGCTAAAACGGTTGACAAAGCTATGAGACGAAAATCAGCTCAGAAAGAGTCGAACCTTTTAGAATTTTAAAAGCAAGTATGGTTATACCTTGTTGCATATTTTATCAACGAAGAGCACTCGAGGCAATCAGTCATCGGCGAAAGCTTTGAGGATTCTGTCAAGCACTGTCTTCAGAGCATCGTTCTGTATGGTTTGGGCTTTACGACATAATGTTAGTCAGCCTCATTATGAGAGTACAATGTAATACTTACAGTACTAGTGTTTTATAAATTAAAAGTAGACATTTTTTAAAAGTAAACATCAATATTTTGAGGTCTTTTCGGTGACGCGATAATAACATAATAAAACTTAATGATATTAAGAACGAACTGGTGTAAAATTCATATATAACAATCCAGTTAAACATCATAAAATGTTCCGTGGCCGTGGCAATCTTGTTTATTTACGATTGTGTTGAAATGAAAATTGATCTTAAATAAGGAAGATGCCCAAGCTAATTATTGTGAAAGTCGAATGCAACGTTCTCTATGCATATCCTCGCTTTATGTATATTTATTTTAAAGCAAATTCAAGTGAAATATCTCATACAAGTTTGCTCCTTACTCATTTTGAAAAGAGACCTGAAATTAGACAAATTAGTGCCTTGTTAACCGTTAAGATGATTTGGTTATGAACATAAAGGCCGGCTCAGATGAAAATTATAATTTGTATACCAAAGTAAAGTGGAGCCAAAATTCACAATATTGAAGATCGTTAGGTTCAGCTGAATGTGATACATTAATTAATTTTTGTTGTTTTTAATGAAAGAGTCTACCATAATCAAAAGTGGCAGTGACTAGTATGATATCCGTCAAAAATATCGCATCAAAAGCTTACATCAAGATGCAAAGTCACAGATGTATATATAGCTGGTGGCCAATCAAACAGGGTAACTCTCAAATGTGATGCATTTTCGATTTCGATTGACAATAACATACATATCCGAGAAAGTATCTGCATGCATTTCATTTTGTGTGAAACCCGCTTTTTTCTTCTTCCCAACGATATGTAATAATCAGAGAGTAATTATATATTGCTTAAGAAGTAAAGGTACTTGCGAAAGTTAATACTTCGTTTTCCCTCCTCTAGCTCCGATTACTCTTGTTGTTCACTTGCTCGAACTTTGGTTGCATTTTTGCAACATGTGCGCCCAGCATGGGTCA
>MNPL01016883.1:72684-92048 GCA_002081605.1 Tropilaelaps mercedesae | reverse complement strand
GGTACTTGCGAAAGTTAATACTTCGTTTTCCCTCCTCTAGCTCCGATTACTCTTGTTGTTCACTTGTTCGAACTTTGGTTGCATTTTTGCAACATGTGCGCCCAGCATGGGTCTCGAACTCACACTTGAGAAGTCTACTTGAGTTGTACTGTACACGTGATTTATTGTGTGATTCTCTTTTGGCTTTTAAGATAACATCGCATATTCGGTCGAATTAAACTCTAGGGTCATGGTTAGGATCTCTGTACAATCACTAACGAGCACCTTAAAAATGTGCTATATCATTCATAACCACATAATCACCACCGAAGCCATTCTCGTGTCTAGAATATTTTTGTGTCAATCATTTTACTATCTCGCACCATGAAAAAGCTAAGCAAATCTATTTTCCTCTTCTTAAATGGCCAAAATCCTTTACAGCTTACTACAATAGTGTAGCGCAGGAAGCGTCAGATGCAGACGCCCGGAGACCCATTCGGGAACAATGAGAAGACAGTGTGGTCTATAGCAGACAGATCGAATGCCCTGCGCCAATAGGAGCGGAAAACGGAATAAAGTATCAGGATCACGCCCTCGGTAAAAATTAGTTGAATGTTGTATACGTGCCCTTACAGTACTATAAGATCATTTTAAATACTCTCCTTGTTTGAAATGTTAGTGCGGTAATATGCGACATTATAACAAAGGTCAATGCCACATGATATTATTCCTCGTCTAACAAGAGGACTATCTTCCACACCGCTATTTTACATCAACGCGGCCAATGAAAGCAAAGACGCAAAGAAACGACATTCGTGTATGTCGGCGCATTTCCTGAAACTAGAACGTTTTTGATGAATATGATGGCTTGCAAAGCACGAGTTAGCTATGGGAAAAACACTTTCTGTCTACGTTAGTTATGCAAGCCGTTTACTAGTTTGAAATAGGCCAGCTAACAAGGTTTTTAAATATTCTTTGAAGCCGGAAGTAAAGCATTGCCGCTTGCATAGCCTGCTGCGTAAGCCGTATTGGTATAGTGCTTTTTTTATATTTTTGAATGAATAGCAACATCAATTTTCCGCTGGACGACACAAGAAAAGCAAATGATTGCCGATGTGTTCATCTAAAGCGACAGATCGTGCTTCTGTGCAAACGTTATATTTGCTCTGACGGCGTTAATTGGGTCTGAGGAAGTAAGACAGAATATCGCTCTAAGGGAAGATTTTTGGCTCCACGGGGCAGTTCACGAGAAGTTTCAGGGAAACATTCTTCGGATTCCTCGTGGATACATTCGCACTGCTACGTGGTTTCCACTCGAGTGATTCTACTGTTGACACTGCTGTAAGTTTCAGGCTTTTTCCGCTATCGTCTGTAATAGCAGAATGACGGTACATAGGTTCTACGAGCTTCCATTCCGTCTTCGTTTTTTCTTTCCTTATTGGCTGCTTCTTCGTGTAGTAAAACATAGTAGACAATTATGGGGATATTGCCAGGGGTAACCGGGCGTCCTAGAGGGTTAAGGTAGTAAGGGGACAAGCGTGCTTTTGGGTGTACATGTTTTCCAGACATATTTAGGATATAGGAGTGAATCAACGATGCTAACAACGGCGCGTCTAAAATAGTTTTCTTCAAGCCGATGTGTTTTAGCGGGCTGTAATGTTTGCATAATATATATGAACTGTGTTTAAAGTCCGAGTTTTGTATCATATGGCCACCTAATGTTGTAAATGACACGTTTTCAGCATACATGTCCAGCATCATTCCGGCTTAGAGCCACGTTGCGATCAAGTTCTCTGCCCGTTTCTAAAAGACACGATGTTGCATTAGCTTTAAAAAAACGAGCAAGTTTTACGTGACTACCTTTAATAATGTGTTACAGTTTATGAAACACTTTTTAATTTTTTGAACTTGGCTATAAGCAGTAATTTTTTTAGTTTTGTAATACAGCTAATGTTATGATGTGTATTTCGGATGTCTTACTTGTGCAGCCGCTCAAGCTAACTGGATGGTTCTCGCACGTAAAGAGCCCTATCTCTCAGCAAACAGCCGTTAAATAATACCGAAATCGGTGAACCTAGGAGATAACAACCATTTAACATGTTTGGTTTTGCCCATACTTGCCCAAACGTCAGACATTCAACACTTTGTCCAACACCGTACAGTACCTCAATACAAAAATAGAACAGAACTTCTATGTGCTTTATTAACTCAGGTGTAATGCAGCTAAATTGTATTAGACACTATACGGTTTACTTTTGGTTCTTCGCCTTCAACAGACCCCGAGGGGGAATAAACATTTTAGAAACTGATCATCGACAAATATTTAACGTCCACAGCACTGTTTAGTAAAACGGACACGGCAAATATATATGTGCAACGGCAGCGACCGAATCCGTGTACCTATGTGTCTCCATTTGTTGCAAGACGCAAATGCACGGCACGAGGGGACTTGAAAGAGGGCTGCACTTCTAACAAGCTACTAATGAGCTTGAGTGGCCGTTCTGTCCGACCACCTGTCAAGTGTGCTGCTTCGACTTACAAACTCAACATTAAGTTATGTTCGCGAACGATTTTCCTTTTTAAGAATGGGTAAGCAATTTGTTCACTAAATTTAAAAAGTGCCGTAACAGCAACATCTGTAGAAGTCCAATGCTCCAAAAACGAAAATGCACCCGCATTAACCAGTACGGTTTCTATGCGATTACCAGTCATCCAGCAGGGAACGAGTTTCTGAGCCACTGTAAGCAGAACGCAATTTGTTGTGCACGGTTTAGTGTTGAAATCTATAACAATGTTTACCCTATTGTGAACTTACCGAGGTAATTTCAAGCAATAGTGAAAGATGAAGTGCTGCGTTTTGTTCCTGTTTCGACCATACATAGCTCACAACGCTGGAACCGCTTAAGCAAATTATTATTCGAAGTAATCGTGAATTCACTCGGCAAACACTGCTCGTATCCATGGTACACGTACGAAAGGTCTTTAAAATGACATGCCTAACGACAGTTCGACGACTTTCCAACAGTATTTTAAAAACTGATCGCTTGCGTGACTAATTAAGAACGTATGGCGACAACTGGTACAAAGAATTAATAGCCAAAATGGAGTTAAAACGTTCTTGAAGCGATTCGAAATTGTTCAAAAATACTAGGACAAATTGTACAATTTACAGACGCTACTCACAAGCCGCATAACAAATGAGCTTATCACATAGAGTTCAATAAAGGAAAAGAGGTCGTCTACCAATATTTGAAGAACAGCGTCGAGTAATATTTTTTTAAAGTGGATAAATAGGATAAGGATAGATAGCCACCAGTGCTTCTTCTAATATAGACACTAACAGAAAGTCTTTTAAAAAAGACTTTCTGTTAGTCCAAAACAACATATACAAACCTTCCTCTTCATTAAGGTGCGAAGTTTCAATGGACATGTAATACCATGTATCACCTTTAATAAGTAATATTCGATGGCAGTCCACAGCAAGCCATATATAAAACATGTCCAGCACTTCAATTATTTGCGAGCTTATTCTGCTAAAAGCACTACGAAGTGTTTATCTGACCGCTGAAAGCTGCCGCAAGGCATCAATGTCTATTTACTTTGACGGACTTGACCATCCCCCTACCGTCTTCCTCCTTTTCTCTCCCGGCATTTTTGGTCGGCCTACTACCTCACGCTCCCTTCTCTGTATCCCGCCAGTTCTATCTCCCCGGATTTTCTCAAATTGCTTTCTTCTAACTCTTTTTTCCGTCTTAAAATGTATTCTGGTGTTCCACCGGAGCGTTATCTCTGTCCGTGCCCTTGGGCCCTTTATTATGTGGTCCATCGTTTCTTTAATATTCTCTAATTTTTTTCCGGAGAGACTTCTCCTTTTTTCTCTTCTAGTGCTTTGCAGTATAGGTCTATATGCTTAACGTTGTCTTATCCCTCGGTATAACAGAAGCTGCTGACTATGACCAAATAGAACCTGGGCATTTCTGTACGTGAACTCTCAGTCCGAGTCAAACCATGCTCGAAGACCAAGTGCCAGGATTTTAGCCCAGCTTCCCCTGACCGTCCTCCAAGTTTTCGCCATCGCCCGTTGCCCCTACCAAGCCTCAATGGTGGCATTCTCGCTACGCTCGGATCCATGTTGTCATTTAGGAACGGCAAGCTCCTTCCTCCCTCTAAGAAGTCCCACAACGGCATCTTGGCCAGGATCAGAATCGATCTTAGTATACCCCTATTCTTCGCCGTGCGCAATGCTACGCTACCCCAGACGTACACTGTACATAAATCGGCTCGGCAACCGAGGCTTATAGCCTGTCCCTTGACACTCCACTAATGCTCCGCAAGGTACGAGCCAGGTTCAGCGCGACCCGCTGTTCCTTTTCCCACACTTGTCTCACGTGTACTAATCCAGATAGCTCAATGTCGACGACGGCCCCAAAATACTTCCCTTTATCCTGATTCGGACCAAGTGGCCCGCTACTACAAGGTTAACTTTCTTTGTTCGCTTTCGGTTTGTTAGATACCGAACCTGCATTCGTATGAGCCTTGCGACTGGAGGAGACACGTAGGTGCACGGGTTCGATCCCCACCGATGCACATTTACATTTATATGGGGTCTGTCTTACGAAGTAATGCAAAAACTGCTACCGTAGACGTTAAATATGGCTGTGGTCAGCCCTGAAAAAATAAAATATTAGATACCGAATCTGGTAGTTTGGCGTATTTGCGTGCGCCTTGCGACCAGAAGAGATACGCAGATGCATAGGTTGGGTTCTCGTGGTTCCACATTTACATCTATCCTTCTTACGAGGTAATGTGAAAAGCGGTACTGTAGATGGTAAATGTTGGCTGATGGTCAGCCCTAAAAATATTTTTAGATACAGGGCCTCGGTCATGTCCAGTTCCAGTTTAAGATAATTGCGACCTCTCCACTGAGCTAATCTGTCCAACCGGCCTCACCGATCGCATCCAGTAAAGCGTTCCCTGTTTTGGCCGTAGCAAAGACTGCAAGGTCATTGGCGTACGCCAGAGACCCCATACGTTTTGGGAGATTTTCCATTTGTAACACCCTGTAACCGCTTTCCGATTCTCTAGGTATAACTAAAGAAATCGGCGCAAATACAGCGGTATGCCTTTTTTGTTTGGCGTTTTCATAATAGTTCCCCAGTTCACGCTAGTGTGTTCCTAACATCTAATAGAACCATTAATACGAAACGCCCAGTCCTATGCGACTTCATATTCTTCTTTTGTACCTGCTCCAAAACACATTCTATAGCCTCTAGCGTTGACCTGCCGTTTCTAAACGCGTATTGTGCGCCAAAGGGCAATCCCTTTCTTTCTATTTTTATACCAACCAACATATTCTCAAATATTTTTCCGGGGGTATTCCCAGATGGGCCTATAAACCGAGGAGCCCGGCTTCTTCCTCGGCTTGGAAATCAGGACCAGTCTTGCTACCGTCCACTTCCTCGGAAATCTGCCCTCTTTCTAAAGCGCAGTTATTACTTTCTGAAAGAGGCCCGGCCATCTGCCCACCAACATTTTTGCTACCTCCGGGCGCGGTGTCCTACCTGCTCTGAGCCGTGAACTAACCTTCTCAATTTCTTCTATGGTAACCTCTGGTACATTCATGCCACGGTTGTACCGTCGGTACGAGCTTGGGAGTAATCCTTTTAGCCTTTTCTTGACTACCTGGTGTGGCACGCCCCAGTTTTCCTGTCTACAACGTCTATCGGCTCCTTCCACGCCTTTCGTTTTGTCCTAGATATGAGGAGCTACAAATTTCTACGCAGCTCCCGATACTGTTCTCAATAGACTTTTAGACGGACTTTCGCTCCCCGAATTCGATTGGTCCAGCCTTCGTAAATGTCACCTTCCCCGCCGATTTTTCTTTCTAATATGGGTCTTTTCAAGACTCACGTAAGCTCATCGCGCTTTCACGATTTCACCGCTCCACCAGCATTTGAGCTTGCGTCCCCTCTTTTCTTCCCCTGGTCTTCGGCATTTCGGCACGCCTCCCCCGCTACCTTTATAATTTTTTCAACTTCGATCATCCCTTCCCTCTCGTTTGATCACCTGCATTTATCGTGATTATGATCGCTTATGCTCCCCCTCCGCAGTACACCCTCACTTCCAAATTCTTAATTCACGTCAACATGCGAAAACTTCAGTTTTAAGGCAAAGCTGTTTAGTTGCTCTATGGCCGGTCACCGCAATTCACCCCACAGCAGTGTCTACTTTCTCGCTTGTGGCTGATCCCGTTTTCTTCTCCTTTATTATTCTCTCATTTGGCTTTGACAATACGGTGAGGTCCCTCTCCTGTCCACTATTCTCCGTGGTTTCAGTCATATGCCCTTCTAAAGTTATTAAAATTTACCTAGAGTACCCTGGTTATAAATTTGCAAATATACGCCCCTAAGCTGTCCACTCCCTTTCCAGTTCATATTCTGGTTCTGTGACCTTAGCTTTTTTTAAAGCTTCAGATTATTCAAGAGAAAGAAGAGGAGACGGTGTCCCCTTTGATCCCTGGCAGGATCTCCAACTCTGTAGTTCCTTCTGCTTTTCAATTGCCCCATCCCTTTTGCTTTCCGTAAGCTTCAGTGTGGCATCTCTATAAGGCCGCATGCCATGCTATATGCTCTGTGGCCCTCCATGTCACTCCCAGGCACCGTGTCTGTTTACCCTGGTACTCCTTTATCAGGTGACTCATGTGACCGCATTTATGGCAGAAATTTTTGGCCCTCGGCTTTCTTTGCATTTCGCCACACTTAGGCTCGGTTTTTGAAAGTTGAAGTGTGAGATTGATCATTTATCCGGTTTACACCACAAGGCTTTTAAACTTGCGTTTCTAGATTCCAGGAGCTTGAAATTTGAGTCGCTTCACCACTGTATGTCTCGAGATAGATAAAACGCGCCCCGGGTTGCTCTTTTTATCCTTTTCATCGACACCCCCGAGAGCAACGGTGCTTAAAGGAGCCACCTTTCAGCACCTTAGTCAATGGCAAGCGCCACATTATGCCTGAACCCCAGGCAGCAGGAAACCCCGCAGACAACACCGAAGTGTTGCTAACTCCGCGGAGCCGATGAGCCAATAGAAACTCCTCATCGACCTTGGCTGAAAGCCAAGGTTAATAGCCGCAGCTCTCGCATGGGCCAAGGTAGGGCGGCAAGCCTTTAGAGCTGACTACCGGGATACCTTACACCTTGCCGTACCGCCTGTTGCGGACGAGTTGCTTTTGGAGGAGTACAGGGTGACCGAGTGCTTGATGACGCAGCGATCGAAATTTATACCCTCCAGCCTCCACCTTTCAGCACCCTACACCAAGATCCGCTTTTTTCCTTATGCTGTCAGCGATCGGCTTTCCCGTTCTTTCCTTGTAAACTTCCTAAACGTATAATGAGATGTATTTTTTGTTGACGCCCCTTAGGCTCATTCTATCAAAACTTACAGGGACATTTTCAGATACAATTAACTTGAATTTCAAATGGTGTGCTGCCGTTCTGTATACCGTACTGGCGTGCGCATTACGCGGTCCATATTGTACCGGTATTTCCCTTCGATCGAAAAAGCTTATCTTACAAATACGATAAATTTTGGCACTTTGGTGTCCCATCTTACAGAAACCAACAGTCTTCAAAAAACTGTTGCACCGATGTCAAAAGTTTCATACATTCCTGACGGGTGAAATGGCAACGCACCAGCAACGGACCAGCATCTGTCCCCAAACAAGCGACAATAAGCCTCACTTGAAGAACAATGTACACGGCGACGATGGTGGCGCTCTTTTCCGTTCAGTAAATTGGAGAGACACAACAATATTAATAGCACAGCCTATAGGAAAACCTTCAGCATTAACAGAAGGATTCAATAAGCATTTTTTGGAAAGAATTACCATCAAGCTCTATACTACTACGGAAATGATTTGTCTATTTCACCATTACAGTTCAATCTGTTCAGAACATGCTCTTTGAACTGCTAATAACGCTTAGAATCTGTATCAATTTGTATCAAATTCTTCCTTCTTTACCAAAGGAGCCAGACGACTGGTCAATATTGATTTTACGAAACAGCTCGATAATCCTGGCGAGTTGGGCATTCTTCTGAATGCCTTGAACATGATCCTTTGTGAAAGTTTCGGGCAAGTCTTTTAAAGTGACAGTAACACAGTTGCCAAACGAGGAGATGTTGTATGACTATGTATCTCCATATTCCAGCCACCAATCGGAAACGGAGGTTACAACGAGCAGGTGCTCGACTAGTGAACGTAAACCCCGACTGCTGAGGTCGCTTTGTAAAATCGGTCATTTCGATGAAGTACTTCTTCGGAAGGTGATTTCGAAGCCCTACTTCCGCCGTTGCAGGTCGATATCTTTTCAGTGTCACTGTTACATTGAGCAAATTACCTTGTAGTGTTTGCAGTTCGGATGGATAAAAAGTTAGCCAAAAATTGTATAGCGTGCTTTACGTGCAGCGAGATACGTGCATCATTCGCATAAGAAAAGGCAAATTTCGCCTACTATAGAATTGAATGGTGCTTCTACGTGCGCAAAAAGCTAGATAGCGTGGCTGTCAGTTTTAGCAACACCTGTATGAAAAGTCAATTAGGTCACAAAAGTTTCCCTTTTTTTAATTTAGGAAACTCATAAAGGAACTGGAAACCGCTGGCGACTCGCGCCTAGTCGTCAGCATTCCCGGTTGACCTGTACCTGTACCTCTGATGCGTGCTTATGTCGTTGTGACGCCGTGATTATACAACAGGACACGTTAAATATTGTCTTATGGACAGCCCTAAAAATATTATCCAAAAAGACGACGTTCCCAAAAATCTCGTATATTCTCGCATAAACGAATATTATCAAAAATACGTATTTTTGATAATATTAGATTAGACATTACATTCACCTTTGCTTTGAAAAACATGCACCAAATTGCACCCCTTTACGTCACGACTCAGTGGCAAAGTGCACGTCTCCCGCAGTGGCCATGTGTTTGAGTTCAAGTTTCTATGTGCTCTATCAACGACCTCGAACATTTAACAGCGGCGATTTAGTCGTCTATACCGATGGTAAAACTAAAACGTATTACGATTAATACCTGCAACAGAAATACAGAGATTTAAATATAAAATTTAACGCCACTCTTGAAGAACTAGCTTACTAGAGCTGTCACGGCTAACTAGTGTGTCAAGTGAAAGAATCATGAGACAATCGTTTTTGCAGGGTGTTGCGGTTAAGCAATACTGGCCATAATTTTAATCATTAACATTTTATGACCGTAAATGATACATCAGATAATTTACTTTTTCATATCCAAATCCAAAGTTAACTTCTCTTAGGTTGAAATAACGGTCCATTCGTATTTTGTTGTGTATTATTTATTCCGTAGTGGATAAGTAGAGCACGTATTGAAGTACAACAAAACAACGATTCTTATCCGCTTCGCCAGATAGCTATAGCCACAAGAAGATTATATCAATACTTCTTTTGCGTAGTAGTTAAAGCACAGTTCAGTTAAAGAAAAAAGTATCTACTAATATAAATAAATACCAAGTCAAATGCAATCAATTATTGTATACACACATTTATCAACGTAATAATAATACTCATAGCGCAAATTAATCGTATTCAGAACATGAGCAATTGATTCGGTTCACTATTTTTAAAACAATCAGTAAGGTTATATGTATATGGATCGCGCTAGACGTAATTTCACTGTTAATTATAATGTATTCATACTACATCCTTTTTTCGAGCTCAATCATTTAAATACCGAAAATCATATGTTTAAAAGGCTGCGCGCTGTAGTTATTAAAAAGGTTCAGGATATATTATGCCATACTTTTTTCGTTCGGAAGTTCATTTTAATCTCAATTAAGGCGTAAATAAACCAAATTATTGTACTTGAGCCAGAAATCCTACAGGCTATTACACCGATAGGTTTATCGATTGATGTCAATCATGGGAGTATTTTCACTAAAAACAACAATATTTTCAAAACTTTTCGCACTGAAATCGATAAAAGTTTAAATATTTAAAAAAAATGGGCTTTCATTCTTCGCACAAAAACCACACGTGCATACCTTTTAATAGAACTTAAAGGAATGTTGACACACATTTTCACTTATGTGGGCGTTATTTTAAAACAAGTACTCTTTAGCTACTTTGTGAATACCCTTGATAACCAGAAAATGTTTTTGAATATTTTTTATTTGGGAACACGCGCCGGGAACTTTCTGCGCCTGTAACTCACGGAGATGATCCAGGTACTTTCTGCGAGATCTCTCTCGGTTTTCAGTTTAGCAACGTGCAATTTTGTACCTGTCCAAATGGACTGTTGTCTCCGGCCACATCACAAATTCGCTCACTAACTCCCGTTATGCCTAATCAATGCTTTATTCAATGGCCGCTTGTATAGGTGGTTTTTAGCAAAATGAGCTTGACGCTCCGTCCTTTTTCGACGATAACTAAGAATGTGAGTTTTTGTAGTATCGCTCTCTGCTACCAGGGAAAAACCGTTAATGAAGGAGTATGGTTGATTGCTTGGCGTTTGGCAGCTACAGCACTCTTGGGCGGCTGCGCCATCTGGATGCGGAGATATTAATCTTTTTGTGGTAGGAGGGAAAGACAGAAACCAAGGGAAAAGCGGCCACAAAGCCCTTGGATCATTCTTATTAGCCATTGACGCTTGTTTTCCGACTGCAGCAGGAAACTCAAGCACCTGCAAGAAAACTGAGCTATAAGTTGCTTGGGACATAGGAAGAAGGGCTTTTTTGGAGACTGTAATACAGCAATAACAAATATGTCCGATAAATTCACTAAACTTGAAGATAAAAAAGTGGGCCGATTTTTGATACAGCGAGATATCAGGGCAATCAAATGTGAAGAAAGAGTCCAAATAGCATTCTTCGACCACGTTTTTAAAAAAATTGTAGTGTTGTAGGGTGTAGGCATATTAGCAGGGCACAAGTCTGGAGAAGAGAAAACTTCCTAGAAGGGATCGGAAGGACAGAGACAGACGGCTCGTTTAGCCGCTAGGGAAGAACACTTCCAGCAAAAGCCGGGCCTACTAGTTTACTCTCAGAGGTCCAGGGAAGTGGAGGGCAGGGAGGACTTCGGGACGGGGAAGCTTTCAGGAGTGAGGGTGACTGAGTTCCTATTAAGGGGCAAAGGGACGCGGGAAATACTATTGGTCGTGGAGAGGTAAAAAGAACAACTCATGGCCGACAGGGAGGGAGGAGACCATAGAGCAGCTACACTGTACAGGATAAAGGCCACCATAAAGGGTGAAATAGATTAACTTGCGCGGAGATTTAGGCCTTTGAACGGCCGGATGAACCAGAGGTCTTTCGAATTTAGTGAGAGAGGGCAACGGGCCGCCTATGGCGTCTGTTCAACTTTGCAGACACAGATTGAGGAGCCTTGTAAGGAACTGAAGGAGACGCACTAAAAGTCTGCACAAGAAAGTTTGCTACTCTGTGAAGGCTGCGTTAGCAACCGAAAAGCAGAGTATTGACATACTTAGAGAAAACATTATCTCAGCCGAAATCGTCAGAAATGTAGATGAGGTTTTCCTTTAGCGGCTCATTGGCTGCTTATTACTTCGGACCGACAAGATGACCGATCAGAAAATTTATTCTCAGCGGGGTAAAGAGGTTATTATTACAGACGGATGGCAACAGGATAATGGGATTGTTGAACGCTCATACGGCGTGTTCCCATCGATTAAAGTGCTAGATGAAAGGGTGTTCACAGGAAGAATCGTAGGATGAAGACCAAAGGAGGAGAAAACCCTTTTAGAAGACCCTTTTACCTTCGAGGCACCTCGACTCTCAATTGGATACGGATCTAGCTATCACCACATATGTTAGGAAGGTATCTATCTCTGAAGTCTGCCCGGGAGGTAGCTTGGCTTCGGTAGGTAAATCAATATCTATGTACGCGGCTTTAGTGTGGGCGGCCTTAATCCTAAGAAATGAGACTAATAAGAGCGCACTAGGCAGAGCCCGAAGGCCGTTGGCTATCCAGACATGAAAAGTATATAGGACGGTCTGCACGGCGGTCTTGCTCGTCTTAGCTAGAATGCTTCCTTTGTATCTACTGGCGAGAGATAGGGCGAAGCGGTTCTTGGACATCGAGTACGACCTTCAGACTTCCAAAGAAGCAACTCTGAACAGGAGGAGAGATAAGTGGTAAGGAAGCCAACCTTGTTAGAGAGTCCCGGGAATTTTAAAGAAGATAAATGAATGGCTCGAGAGGATTATAAGAATGAAACAAACCATGGAGTGACTTAGGAGGCAGGTTTTAGAAGCCACAAGGATGGCTCAAAGTCGGGTGGGAGACCAGGGTTGGAAGGGAACGAGACAAGGGCCGTAGGCGCTTCGGTCTTGTGTACTTGATGCTCCCTTCGGCTGACTAAGGAGCACATGCGTTACCTCCGGATAAATTTTCGAAGTAAGGCGATAAGCTTTCCGAGCCATCTGGAATAAGGTGGGACAGACAGAATAAGGTGGCTTTGTGATTTCCACACTAACGCTGATGTGACTGCATAAGTGTGCATGTACATCAGGCATTAACGCTTGCAAATACAGTTGCTTGTGACGTACTCGCTGCATAACAAGTGCGTCGATGATCTGCGGACTTGAAATCCAGCGATCTGCACACTGCACCACGCCTTGTGTGCAAGCATTTGTCTTGTAGCCTTTTTACAGACATTTTCCTCAAAAACTTGCGACGCCTATCTTTTCGATTTTTCATAGGTAGACATCTCAACTTCACATAGCATTGTGGTCCCTTTGAAGCCCTATTTCTGTTTTTGACCATTCGATTTCGATTGGTCATTGCTTTGCTACTGAGAATACCAGCAACCAAATGATCATGTTTGTTTCTCATGCCATGTTTTTCACAAAGCAAAAAACCAGAGAATCTATAAAGAGGCTGCAGTTCATTGGATAGGTTGAACCTATCTCTCTACGCAGTAATGCGCCTGACTTGCTTCATGAGAATCTCATCGCTGGGAAAAACAACTCTTGATTTTGGCGCTTGTCCTTGCGTCTATCTCGATCGACTCGGTCTCCGCACAGTAACGATTGGAGAAGTTCGCCTCGCCCTCAGGATGTAGCCCAATTGATGCCGATCCAATAAAGTATGTCTGTATTGCCTTCGGCATCCTCAAAGACCGTTGTTCGGCTCGCTGAATAAGAGAACGTGAATGCCCGGTTTTAATTATGGTGCTTACAATGGCATACAGTAGGGCGAGCAATTTAGTGGACGGAATGTGGTTCGTTGTACTGGGAGAACAATCATAGTTCTTTTCCCGTGTCGGCTTTCCTGCGACTTTCGACAAGGATAAAGCTCTGGTTGTTTGTTAGCGGCGCCTGGCGGGGCGCCCAATGTATGGTAAGTTATCCATGGTAGCCGTCAAAATGTTCACAGCGGGAAGCCGGTTTGTAGCAAGCCACGCGCTCTTTGCAGTGCTTCACAATATGGGACGTGGCCCCACCTCGTAGCAGGATATTCTTTCACGATTTAGTACAGCCCTAAACGAGATGGCCAACTTTTAAGCACGGGATTTTAACCCATTTCCATATGGCGAAAAATTTAAGAAGTACATCTTGTGAAGTAATGCGAAAAGCGCTACCGTGGACGCCAAATGGTGGCTGATTGTCGGCCCTAAGAATATTTAGAATAGCGGTTTAGCTCAAAAACTTTTTGCCCGCATTGGCTAACAGCCTCGCCAATCCACCGTAGCTCTAACTATAGTACCAAAACCACAGAGAAACGCCCATTTTTAACTGCGTCTAAGAGTTCACGGCCATAGGTGTTCTGTACTCCCACGATCCTCTCAAAAGCAGCCCTTATTCCTTGAAATAGGGCTCTCTCAATGAAATTTCGACGCTTGCTCGTGGATTTGTTGGGTCAGGCCGACCTCCCTCATACATCGTTCAGATTTAAAGCTTTAAAAAAGAGAATTCCGTTCCCCTGTTCTGCTTCTTCAAGAAGACTGACATCGCTGCTGAGGAAAGAACGGCACTTGTTGACTTTAACCCTACACAAGTTAGGGTCGACTTCGGATTAAAGCCGACGAATAATGTCGAGGTAGAAAACGAACTTTAATTAATACAGCATTGCAACCACTGTGCCATTGGCTGCTCTGTTCCTGTCCTTCCTTTTCTGTTTCGATAATCTGGCAGACACAGTCGAACTTTCGGGCTAAAAATTCGAAACTTCTCTGTCGTAATCCACTCACTGTTTTCCATGTAATAGGCAATTGGTGCGCTTTTTTGACGGTAGATAGTAGACTACCTCTTCCAGAGTTTGCTTAATTGACGTCCAGAAGACACTAAGTAAAAATATTTTTGAAAAAACCGTGGAAAAGATATTGTGAGAGTAGTACGAGAATGACATCCTGAACTATTAGAACCCCCATATTAGTAGCTTTAAGGCTATTTAGTCTTCGACTATGGACTCGATGTTCTTGGCCAACTAGGCTTGTCTCCATATCACCTTTTGTATATATTTTAGGGCTGACCGTTAGCCAACATTTTGACGTCCACGGTAGCACTTTTTGCATTACTTCGTAAGAGGGACCCCATGTAAATGTAGATGTGCGCCGGCGGCGATCGAATCCGTGCACTTACGTATCTCCTCGGTCTTACTACCCTGCATTACGTCTAAAATATAGTTAGATCTAGTGCTGTTTAGCCTTAATTATCGGTTGCAATCTGCTGATTTTATAACCAGCAAGAGTCACCGGTTAGACCTTTCTGAAAGTTGTACAGAAATTCTACGCAGTCAGAAGTTCTCATTCAAGATTTGCACTATAAAACGGCTCGTATTAGAGGCACGCAAAAACAAGTAGTTTTGGCGAATTATAAAAACATATATAATGACAAGACCAATATATAAGTCCTGCCACCACACTTGTAAGCTCCAGTTTTGATCTTCTGGAAACCACCTATGCAACCTTATCAGTTTTTATTGACTTAAGAAAAATTCCCAAACAACGAATGAGCTTTTCAGTTCTGTACTACACAGCTATTCGCGGATTATGTCATAGCCGATTAGGTTTAATTTCATTCCGATTCACTTCCAATTGTCGTCATTTTACGATACTTTGCGTCAAGAGTACTACTGGATGGGTGCGAGCCAGATACAATCCGCATTTTACGAGCCAGGACGCATCGTGGTTTCACATTTTAACAAATCTAGAGTGTGAGACCTCTTAGTATTCTACTTTGTTATAGTTTTAACGTGACGTTGTTATTAACATTAGGTATGATAACTCAAAGTAGTGATTGTATCTGCGACTGCACCCCATTCATTTACAAAACAAAAAGGTTGTACCCGTTATTATGCGAGCCTTATATGAAATTTTAACTGGTGCTAGTGCATTTTTGTGTTTAATACGTGCATATTTTATAGACAATTTTGAGGGTGGTATTAGCAAACTCGTGGTAATGTCGCTCCACCCAGTAATATGCGAGTTCTGAATCGACGATCCGATATTCGTACTCGCATGACGTGTGCCCTGTGGGACATACGTTTGCCACATAAATCTTGCGGCCACCAGCATAGGAGCTTTTGCAAAGCCCTTATGCTGGTGGCCACAAACAAGCAAAGCATTAAAAGCTCTTCGTGTAATTCCTCTTTACACAATCTTTGCGCTTGACCCGTTTACTTACGTAATTGACTTACCGACTAGAGTATCCCAGTGGGAACGGTGCACAAGCGGTCCACAGGTAACCATGTCTTATTGATTTCCTTTCAGAAGCTATGACTGATTTAGAAAGACAATGGACCTGGCATTAAGCGGCCTCTTTAAGTTGGTAAATACGTCTTCAGTATTTATCTATAAGTTAATTCTCTGAACCGTGCCAGAGGGGGCTACATAATACACGATGCCAGGTTAAGTGAAGTAAACTTACACCGTGGTATGGGGCTTTTCGAGAGATACTATTGTAGTGTTGGGGACTGTGTAAATCATTTGTGCATGTGGCAGCTGCTCAATTTTTGAGAAAAGGCAATTGCTTAATGAAATAACATGAGGATGCGATACTCCGATAATGTAATAATAATAAATGTAATTGTGATAAATATACACAGCATACATTTAATATCTGTGACTATAATATCAGCGAATAGCTTTACAACAACTATAGCGGATAGCTCTGAAACAACAATTGTGGAGAGGGTTAAAATAATTCTAGCACTCAGCCCTTTCTTTTAACTTTTAATGAAGGAGTTTTTGACTTGATTTAACTGAATTTGACTTGAACCACATTTTACTTCAGCACACAAAACTCCCAATGAGAACCGCAAGGACTTAGCGTAGACAGTCCGAATATGCTGAGCATCCGTTTCTTCACTGGGCACATATGAATGCAAGTACCTATATAACTAGTTAGATATTTATAAAATACATGAAGGGCTCGTGTCAGCCTTCACTGCCGTTCATTTACTTAAATGCATCGCTGCCTTCGCTGTCATTAGCCGTGGGATTTGGAAGCTTGGCTCAAAGTATAAATCTCCGCTGCTTCTATCATCTCGTTCACGCTTCAATCTAGGCTCAATCTGTACTTAGTCGTTAAATCCTGTTGCAAAGGATTTAACGACTTTGCGCACTAATTGATTAATTTGCACATGGACACGCAGTTGTCCATGTGCGCGCACACACATACACTCTAAAGATGCTTTTGTCCCTCCATTTTGTTGCTTGTGCCTATTCCTTTTTCTAGTCGCTGGGGGGAAAAATAGGAAAATGAATGGAGGGTAACAAATGAATGAACAGGCGCACGAACACGGCAAAGTGGGCGAATGAGTTGGAGGAAGGCGTATTGAGAGAAGGAGTAAGGAGCTGTTATACATCGGAAGAGTGAAGGAGAGAAGAGCGGCAGGGCCTTCATCCTGGCTACTTCTTTCTTCTCAATTGGTTATCCCTGTTTTCCTTCACATATTAGCTTTCAATTTCCCTCGTCTGTAGCAGGGTTACTATCGTCGTCGTCATTTTCTGTTTCTTCTTAACAGCGGGCCATCGTTCATCATTCTGATTAGTTTCGGAGGTTCGCTTTTTCTCATAGCATCCCTTATCCGTAAACATACACCGAGACAGGAGCAGCATAGCCACATGTGTAAAATGGCCACAAAATACCGTTTCCACATTTACGTTAGTGGCGTCATTGGCGGTGACAACAGCGAAACAGTCATCGCTGTTCAATAACAAGCGAACGGCCTCCAAGGCCGCTTTGTCACATGCCAATCCCACAGAGAACAAAAAAATAAAGAGCTTCCACCGCTGCCGTTAAAATAAAAAGGTTTTGTTTCTCTCCAGGAAGAGGCCAGTGGTTAAAACGTGGAAGCTTATCATAATCCTTCTTTTTTCTTATTGTTACTATTAATAACAACAACGATAGCGTCTTTTTTTTTATCGTCTTTTTCAAAGTTAGTTGATCACATTTTTTGCTTAGAATGCAAATACTATAAGAATGAATCTGTAATTCATAATGACTTACAGATTTATAGTTTCTACTGTGCTATTATTGTTGCATTTCAAGTATACTACAAAGATGACTGACATAAAACCAAGTTAATTACTAATATATAACATTTATCATATTTTAACATATACATCCTTTAGGCTTACAATGTATAGATATATAATATCTACGACTATGTGTTACTACATCTACCGAAAAGCATATATATGGATGTTCGGTAACGTAAAAGTTGCAACTGATGCCTAAACAGTGGACGACATAGAAATGAAATTAAACCCTATTACTTTTTGGCTATATTTAAGGTGTGCTTCAAAAGTATGGAAAATAATCGAGTATTCATAACTCAACTGTGGTTGGGATTTTTCAGTTTTGGTTTGACAAAAGTCTATAGTAACAATTTGTTTGGTTTATGATGTCATGAATATCAATTATAAGTATTTTAATATTTGTAGATTGATGTCGATTTATATGATATCTTGTGTTTATAAAATCCTTTGATTATCAGGAATGACAATTTTGATTATTTGAGCCTTCGTTGAATTTAAAATGGTTCTGCAAAAAAATATCATATCCATTATCATTTACATCCAAGCCGATGAAACAAGCTTTTTGCATGAGGTTCTAACTATAGAGCCTTTTTAATGAAGTTTTTAATGAGACCTTCCAAGCACATTTTGTACTGCACACTTGTATGGGCGCTATTTTTAAGCAAACCCAAGTGGAAAATTTCATACATACTTGTTCCTATAGTACTTTAAAGATTGACTTCAAATAGATGTTCAAACTGGCTAAACTCAACACTAACCGTATGCCAAAAATTCCATTGCGTCAGCTTTTGAACAACGCAGTTTGGTTGGAAATATCTCAGTCGCAACCAACGTGTCATGAACGTGTGAAAATTTCCCCTGTTCTTTATAATAGTTTGATCAAATGATCAAAACAGACCTTTGTAATAACCGGAAACAATGCTAATTTATACAAGCCATAAATATGAATAGGGTGGATGGTCCGCTCCTCGTGATTTTGGCCTATGACGGTGTCCTTGCGAGAATTGCCGCACCAGATCCAATTATTGGCTTACGCCGATAACCTGGCAATGGTCGTTACAGAGGGCGACGCGTACACATTGAAGATGAGGGCAAACAACACCTTAGACGGGGTGACCACGTAGAAGGAAGCACAAGGCTTAGAATTGGTCCTGGAAAAGGGCCAGATTATTCTTCTGATTGGGAACTGTTTACGCCAACGCGACCAAACTGATTACTGCGAAGTACCTAAGAATCTACCTTCATAAACTTACAGCGGCTAAAAAGCGGCGGGCGGTCGCACAGCTAAGCAAAGCCCTTTCTAATATGAAAGATTGCAAGAGAAAAAAGAAAGCAAGTGGCCTTTGCTTTTTCTGCGGTCTTTATTCTTCTCTCTTTGAAACACCTGTACAGAATTGACTGGTGAAAAGGAAAATGTGTGTGAAAGTGCACAAAGACCATCCAGGACTATAAAACTATCATGATGGCGGCGGTACTCGGCTGGCTGTATTCCATGAAAGAATCCGGATAGCGGAAAACTCTGAAAACATGCTTTACAGAGTAAAAGCAAGACCCAAGAAGAAACCTTCAGCATGAGTGGGGCTCCATGCGAGAGGACCAACGGAGCGCTATAATCAGATAGCTTATTCAATGCACCAAGATATGGTTGCGCAGGAGAGGGGTCGTGACTTTGTCAAATGCTTTGGACTCACAACGCGTAGGTGCACAAGTTCGATTCCCGTCGTTGCACATTTACATTTATATGGGGTCTGTCTTACGAACTAATGCAAAAATGTGATGCTACCATGGACGTTAAATGTTGGCTGAAGGTCAGCCGTAAGAAAGAAAAAGGAGAACATATCTGTAATAAAGGACA
>MNPL01016883.1:40077-72079 GCA_002081605.1 Tropilaelaps mercedesae | reverse complement strand
CACACATCCACTTGTGGTATATATATATATATATATATATATATATATATAAATTAAGAGTGCAATGTTATGTGGCTTTGGATTATGTACGCTCTTATATCGTACTAACGCTGCTATCGTGCATACTAGCATATAGCTAGCTAGCATGTACTTGGGCTGCCTAATCGTGACAAATGAGAATGTAAGCTTTATAAGTTAAAAAAAATTGGGAAAGTATTAGGGGTTCGTAACTACATTTGGTGAAAAAGCAGGCTCCACTTTGCTGGGAAGTAAACCTTCAGTCAACATTGTGATGACGTGATGTCAGAGAAGGATGAAAAAGGGTATACACTTTTTGGTATTACTTATGACAACTAAATAATACTTACATAAAATACTACAAGTTTTTTCATAACTACAATAATCGCTAGCACAATAAAAACTGTACATGATTAAGCATTCCCGATTCTCCCGCCTTCCATTACGCAGTGACAGTTTGGCGTTTGTGGGCTCTATCCCTGCAATGGTCTTTAGAGAAGTCACTTCCCTAATTTTTGCGGAAATGCATTCTTTTAATTTGACGTTTTTTTCTGCTCATTCTGTGTTCAAAATAAATAAGTTGCGAATTATATAAAAGCTAATCCTAGCTTTAGATAAAGGACTACGCTCGGAAACACAGTCGTGTAGTGGATCCTCTGGTCTGAGAACAGAATGAACCGCCCGGTGGTTTTTTGCGCAGCAAAAGTATTTACATCCAAACGACGATTACTGAATACTTTCTCGACAAGCACTAGCAATCAATGAAAGCTGCATAAAGGTGGCTCAATCCACTTTGGTCGTGTGCAATGTTTATTATAGCATCATCCGTTTACGAATCCGTTTACCGCTCCGAAACAGCGATAAAACTGATTAAGATGCGTATGTTAATAAACAAATGAGTAACGTTTCACCAATTTGCCTTCACATGTGTTTTTTTATCCTTATTATGTTATTCTGTCGCTTTCAGAGGGAATTGATCCTTTGGATTTTGGGTGCACAGGGTGATAAAGCGCGCTTTGTATGTACATGATGAGTTATATAATGCCCGAGATGGCCTCATTTTTTGACGGTTTTACGATTTCCCTAAATGAACTAGAGACTGGTGTTGTCAATGTGCGGTTTGTAGTGTCCATAATGCGGGATGTGATGCAAAATTTAGATTGGTGTTTTCCACATGCGGTTTTCAGTGTTTATGATTTGGGTTGTATTATGAGGGATATATTGGTATCATCCACATTCAGTTTTCGATGTCTTTGATTTAGGGTTTGCTATGGGGAGTACAGTGATGCTTTTCCGTACGGTCTTCGATGTCTATCATTTAGGATGCGCCAGAATACAGGCTGGTTCTGTTACGTGTTCTTCTCAATATATATTGGGGGTGTGCTACAAAAGGGGCGCGTGCCTTTTACGAGCGGTTTTCAATGTCCATGATTCGAAGTATGCTATGAGGAATGGATTTGTATTTTACACTATCCCTTTTCGATGACTATGATTCTGCCAAGACGACCCAAGTGACACAGCCGTGAAACCAGTCTAGTTTAAACATTAAAAGGAAGTGCTAAGAGAGAAATTAAGATTAAGAAAGTTCGAGTCATTCAGGGGAAATTCAATTAGCTATAAACGGCTCAGAAGGCTCACAATCTACTCCCATTAGCAAGTAGACAAAAAATAACGTGATTAAAATAACAGAAAGACAACATCTTAATACGACAAATTGCTGCATCAGATTCCTTTCCCGAATAAAACAATTCGAGAAGACACTGCACCAGCGATGGAAGCTACACTATGCAAAATGTTTTGTTTTTCATTGACGCGATCGAAGCTGCGCTGATTTTACGTAGCAGTAATCATCCATTGATCAGGTGAATGCACATCGATCGAATTAATCATGGACGTACTACAGACGGGTTGCCCCAAAGAACACGAAAACTATTTCATCGAATGAACTTGACACGGATTTTGAATCCTACACCAGGCCCGGATCAAGGTAACCCGAAGGACTTTCATTCGAAGTTACCGATTTTAATGTTTCGAGTATTTTGTGCATAATAAACGTTATAAACGGTGTTCGATGCTCATGGAGTTTGCTGAAAAGATAGTTTAATATTATGGTAAGTGACGTTCGATATGTTGTGCTTTAAGAAGTGCAATATCTGTCTAACAGGCCGCGTGTGTGCGTGACGAGGTCTGCCTAGTGTGTATATGCAGACTGCTTTGCTACTTTTGGCGCATTTGTTGGCTTCGTATTTTTCAGCCGCTTGTTTGTCTTCCGCCACTGGCATCGAAAGCTCTCTGTATGCCAACTCTCAACTCGAACATTTTCGATAAACCCTTGTTTGGACGTATCTTTATTGCGAATATTGACTATCTTTAAAAACTCATTGCAAACCTGCTAGTATCATACAACCATTCAAGCGATTGTTTGGGTTCGATTTATTATATATGCCCTAACTCTACGCAGCTGATCGTATAAACATATTCTATATCAAAAAGAGAGATAACCACCTTGTTCTCACGTTCATTCCGGTTTTGAGCACTAAACCTGCTTCGCAAAACTTGGAGCGCTCTGGTTTATCTGCTTCAATTGTCGGCCATGCTCTTGTAATTTCAATTACCTTTAGCAAGTACCTTCGGGTAGCAAGTACCTTTCAAGTACTTTTGGGATAATGAAACGGTTTCAATTAGATTTAAATATAAAATTATAAAAAAATGATTATTATTCCGTTATTCCGTTACGAGATAAACTTGTCAAATTATATCAGCGTAGAAAGCATACACTAAAGTAAATTATATCGCCAAAACAGACTCTCAGTGATATTAGGTTATTAGAGAGTCAGAGAAAGAAAATAACAGCCAGTAACACGCCGATTTTGTGTCTTCTGGAATTGTTCTGCTTGGAGAGGGATTCGATGCAGTGAATCGGCGGAGGACATCTGCGATCTGACGGGCCGAATTTATACACTTATAGCAGACACCTCTTCTTTGCCATCTCTGATTTTTGATATCGATATTCGTTGCTTTCTGCACCTTTCGCTTCTTGTACTTGCGCCTGTTCGTCACCTCACGAATAGCATCAGTAGATGCTACATTTTGCTGTCATTCCTGTGCTGCTGCATCTCTTTCATTCACTCTATCCCCTTAAAACGACCTGTCTTAAAACGATTGAAGAAACACCCTATTGCTATCTTTTGATGCCGTTTCTTTTATGAAGGAAGAGCGAGTTTAAAAAAGACTTCCTCGGCACCACTCGGTTCCCTGCGCTCACTTATACGCTTTCGTCTCCCATTTCTTCCTCGTCAGGATGACACAACATTGGCAAAGCCTCGTCGCGTCAGTTAGATTGATAGTATCGGCTACGTCTTTTCTGGCTGTATTCATTCTAAATTGCATCGCATGAGATAATTCAGCGTCGCCTTCTAAACGGTTCGTTAAAATGGAGCGCCGCTGGTAAAAGCAGCAGCGAGAGCGGCAGTGGAAGTACGTAAGTCGTAACATAAACCATGCGTAAGTTTTGTCGTCCCTTGTTGAGCGTCGTCGGTTGCTGCTTCGTTAATAACGCTTTTCTATGCCAGCGTTGTATATCATGAAGTAATTACACATTTTTGCACATTGTCGCCAATTGAAAACGATCAGGCATATAGACGATAAGAACGAACATACCATCCGTACTAGCAGGTAGATGATGTTAATAGACCCTTTACGGCAAAATTTCTCAGTTTCTTTTATCTTCTAGAATAGTACAAGCAATAATTCTCGATTGCACTAAGATCTTTTGGTTATTAATAGTTGTTAGGTCTCTAGGTAAAATTGTAGCAAGTTAAGGTCAGAAAGAGCAACAGGAAACGTTCGTCGATCTTGACATTTAGCTTGACATCTTATTTACTCTACCCCTGGCCTGGCTCGTCATTTCTCGGCTTTTCTTGAGTAGTAGAATGTGCCATTCTGATACTCGAAAATGCACCAAGACGATATGTTTGTGTCAACAGAAATATCAGCGTCCTGTACTTAAGCCAGCCTCACAGTAAGTTCGTTAAGTCGTATATCTTCTTATTCTGCTCTCTATACCTAAATTCCACTGCCTTGAGATGCATAGCTGTATGCTGGATGTAGTGATTAAGTTTCCGCCATATTCCGTGTGATTGATCTCATTAATATTATACGGATACATAGCGTCGACGATGCTTCCTAAATGTCGGTCCAGAATAAAAATTGCTATAACAGGGCACGATGAGAAAACCTTTCGGCATTTTTGCGCTCACTACGAACGTATCTTAATACGTCTGACCACCTAGCAAGAAGGTCCTATTCTGCTGTTCGAAATTGTTCGATTTGGGCAGAACTTTGCTATCTGTTTAAGAGAAAGAGGTGGTAAGCGAACCGGAGAGAGCTGTACATCTGTACAGCGAATTGGAATCGCAGCTTCATAGAAGGCAGCAATCCCGCCGTTGCTGCTGCTACTGCTACTAACCGACCTCGCTCTTTCTGATTATAGACGTATGGTAAGGGAAACCATCGGATAAGCATATTGACTAATATACAACTCAGTAATAGCTCTTAATTTTGGTCCAATACAATACCATGATGAACAATGTTTAAAATGTGACTGTTTAGAAAAGTCCCCACGTACGACTTATCTTAGGAAAAGAAATAACGATAGCATTTCGAGGGAGCAAGCACTCGCGATAAAGGCAAACCTGCTAGTTTCTTATTGATAAGGAAAGGCGTTTAAAAGTATGCGTATACAGAGCAGTCAGTTTAATTTTAAGAGAAAAACAGGAATGTTGAAAAAGTTTTTTATAAAATTTTTCAAAGACCACTCAGAAATCAGGGACTTTAGTCGAAGTTGAAATAAATGTATAGATATACATGAATTGGAAATATTAATAAAAAAATTGTCTAAAGCGACATGAATATAAGGTTATTAACCGAGAAGTGATTTCGCGACAATGGGGGCCGCTGCATTGAAGTCGTGATTAGGCCCTTTTACGCCATCTTTATGGCTTTCAGATAAAGTTGGGTAATTGCTTAAGAGAATTACAACAAAACGAGATAGCTGGTGCTATTTAAATTGCTAACCAGTATTGAAAAAATGGTTTCGATTCTGCTCAAATAACATTCTTAAAACAACTGCACATATTTGCAAATATGAATTTTTGTCAGCATTCTAACTTGTAACCTAAAAGTGGGCTTCATAATTATTTTATCTTTTTTCCAATGACTCTTTTGTAGCTGTATTTTAGGTACTTCAGATAGCGTTGATTTAATTCGCGTCTAAAACCATTATTGATAATGGTCCTTAATTTGCCATATCTCCGTTAGTACTTAAGAAAGCTGTCTAAGGAAGGTGATATTCATTTCCAGCTGTAAGTCTCTGAATACGCACATGGAGCAACATGCGTTTTCGTTATTTTATCAGAAGATGCATGAACCTCGTAGCTTTTATTACATTCAATTTAAACGACTCTGATAACAATCAAGTTTTATGCACCACTTGTCTGGTTGTTGTTGCTGCGCGTGTTATTAAAAACCCACCAGCAGATCCGCCGAGAGCGCAGGTTTTTCCGCTCTCGGCGTGCTGGAGATCGTGAGGATCGTAAAAGACTTGTATCCTTAAAAAGATCGGCTCGTATCTTTTATGTATAGTTTGAATGAGATTCAGAGCCGGGCAAACTCTTCGGTTGTTATATGTTCGTCCGGGACGCGTACCGTCAGTCCCCACAGGTTAACGCATAAGATTCTTGCCACGAATGGACCTTTTTTTATTGAGTGGTACTGTCATTGTTCCTCATTCTATAATAAGCTTCAATATTACGTGCTCAATTTTGAATCTATGCTCCCCTACTTATTTTACACCTTTAATCATCTTCTTTGGCGCCTTCATCCACAATTTCAGTAGACTTATCGCGTCGTTCCTAATACAGACCCCTTTACATGGCCGTCCTCCTGGGTGTGCGGAGCGCTTTCAACAGCATTCTCTGGTACATAGTTTTTTACAGCATCAAGAGTAAGGAAACCCTTTTACTTAACTAATTGTCGCAAATGAACGATAGAACACTGGATAAAAAGGGGTGTGAAATGGGTATCGTCTAAGGGACCTGCCACGCGACATTCAGTTGTTAGCTTAAGCTGATGATCTGGCAGTAGCGATTACAGCAGGGGACGCGGATACACTCCAGATGAGGGTAAACAGTGCTTTGAACGAGGTGGCCATATGGATGGAAACATGGCTTGAAGCTGGCTCCCGTCAAGAGAGAGGTTGTTCGGCTGCTCGGACGTCAAAGAGTATCCGTCGATCGAATTGCAAGTCACCCTGCGAGATACCTGGGAGTGCATCTGGAGGTCTGTGGAGTGGTCAACTCGTAGACATGGCTTGCGTGAGGGTTGCAGCGGCCAAAGCGCATCAAGTAGTCTAACAAATTAAGAGAATCCTCACGAATATCAAAGGCCCAGAAAAAAGCAAGCGACGTCGGCTCATGACGGTTTTCAAGCCAACATATGCCTTACGGCATTTCGTGCGGATTTAATTGGTGGGGCACAAAAAGTGTACTTTAAACATCGTTCGAAGTACGCAAACGATGGTGACATAGGTCTGAGTGAGCTGCCACAAAACCTAGAAAATTAAAAACGAAAGTTACTTTGGAAAAACATCTCGCGAAGCAGAATCGGCCAATATTAAAGAAAATCCTCCACAGATAGTACGAGGAGTGGCGCTTCGCACAAAAGGGCCAACCGGGCGCTGCGAAAAAACCTCATTCCATGCATCAAGCTGTGGTTGGACAGAAAGGAGCCATAATTTTTTTGCCACTCACCAGTTGCGGAAATTTCGGCAATTACTAGTTGAATACCTAGTTGGCGGACTATAACCAAATGAGGTCCCGTACCATGTGTGACGATAAGAAAACCTCGCTGAGACAGGCGGTCTTCACTGTAAAATTACTTTGAAGCAATGATGTGTAACATGATGTAACATGTAATGTATGATATGTAACATTCGCATCATGCCGCAATGAGCCGGCTTGTAAAAAATGTGGTCAAATAGGGCATTTTATGAACAAGTGCAAAAACAATGTCAAATATATCAACTGCAAAAGGCCGCCGCCACTACTTTGCCGAATTACCCACTCCGTCTATGTGAAATTGAGAAACTCAAGATACAATTGGAAAGTAGACTAGTACCTCAGCTTACTTGCTTTTTTTTTTACTTGCATCTGTACGCAAGTAAAATTAAGGTAATGCAAATGTTACGGGTCTGCCAGCTGCCCGGTGTCTTCGCTGTAACATCAAAATTATGTAAAATATAGTGGTGTAATCGATCATCATGGACTTAAAAAGGTGGGTGAGAAATTAATGTCAATCTGCCAGGAGGGATTTCCATCTCAAATACTATCCAGAGACCGGAGAGAGCTAAGGGTTTCTGGTCTCAGTAAAGAAAAGTTGAATCTTCTCTGTAATTGCTCAGCGCTGCATCTAAACGCTCGGGTTGAAGGTCTCAAAAAAAAGCCAAGTGGAGGTTTTTCCAAAATTAGAGCACATGAATGCTAGCTGAGCCTTTCAAGTTTTTGGAATTCCTAGTGGCGTTGTGTAGCCTCGCCTGTTCGCTTTCTCACATGGACACACATGTGAGATCGGGACACCAATATGCTCCAATCTCAGTCCATTCATGTTCCTGGTGCTCATAAACCTTATTCAATTAAAAATAACAACTGGGAATCTTTTAAGGTGGTCTCGGATGGCATCTCTCTACTAAGTCGCACTTGTCCAAGAGAGGTTTGATATGAAATTTGTGAGACTCTCAGGGAGGTTGAAGACATTGTTATATATTCGAAAGGTTTGGGCTCGTAAACATAGTACGGCGAACTTTTTTCAGCTCACCTTAAAAAGGTATTCATAGCGCTCCTGTTTGATTTTGTGCATCTATGCCGTGGATGAAGCGGGTAAAATGCGGCCTAAAGCTATAAAAAAATCTTAAATGACTCAATTATTTGAAAACGTTTTTGTCTGAATGCTTCCCGATAGGTACCATAATACGTCGTCTCAACTGAGAATCATCCCAACAACAACCTTACTGCCCATCCTGCGAAATGATGGTCCTTTTCCAAGGAAAGATTAACTCTGTTTAAATCATCTCTGGTAAACACCAGACAGAGTCTATGTTGGACATCACAAGAATACACGAGGCTTACTTTGACTGCATTATGCGGCTGGACGGACGCTTCTTGCCTTTAAGGTGTCTCAAGAAACCATTTAAAACGAAATTGCCTGCGCAATGGACGTGCGGTAAGAAAAACGGCCCGTTGGCTGATTAAGTCCCTCAGGCTTATTACCATCAAAGGATCTTATCGCCATGCTCTCGCGTATCATCTCCCGGTGATCCAACACTCCCTTTGTCATGAATTTCGTTCATTCTTCACAGCGAAAAAAGTTTGAATACCTTTGTTCAGCTTAATATACCTAATAATATATTGAAAATCAAATGTATCTTTTTCCGATGCCTACACTGTGAAGCTACAAGTCTGGATGGACATAAACTATCAACACACGAATACCATTCTCGGATGAGGCTAAATACATGCCAATTAATCTCCCGAGCGATAATAACAGGGAAGCTATTGGAAAGTTATAATAGGCTTTCTAGATAAATCAATCTCTAATAAATGTTATCTAGGGATAGCCTTTCCTAATAGCCTTTCATATCACCGATGGTATTTCTGTTTGGGAGTGCTTTGAAAAACGTTTATGTATGTTTGAAAGCTTGCATTTCAGCTTCTCTAGATATGAATAATCTTACAAACCATTTGATATAGTTTTGTAGCTTTTGTCGTGAATATGTGCAGGTTTTTGATCATATTCAAATGGAATTTCTCCACACAGATCTTGCTTCTTGATGTTTTGGAAAAAGAGGGCTCGTTATTTCTCTATCGCGGTACCTCGGACCTTTAATAATGAGGATCTTAATCTGAGCCGACTCTCACTAAAAATTCACCGCTGTTCCTAAGTGTCACATTCACTAGACTGCGACTTTCGACGTCGTTTCCGGCAGTAGGTTTCCTCAGTCTTCACAATAGCAAAAGGGAAAGACTGGCATGGTCTCACCATAAAAGCTAGTGGCGAAATCTGGCAATAATTTTTAATATCATACCAATGATATGGGTCCGTTTAAATATATAAAAAGTTCGCTTCACGAAACTTTTACACCGTTTGTGCGCTGTGTGATAAATACAAAAATTTCCCGTAACCCCAAAAGATCCTGAGACGTCACAGATGTCAAATTTTTAATATAAAGAGGCATGCTTTAATACAAACTTTTCAGTCAATATTCGATTCCTATCTATCGAAAAGCACGATAAGGAAAATGCATAGTATAAAAATGGGATTATTATAACATGAAAAGAGTTTTTCATCTCAAAGCTCAATTCATTATGTTCTGTCAATAGTTTGCAGACGAAATTTGACTATCATTTTTATCGAAGACGTCCTTTTTTTATCTAATAGAAAAAAGACTATGAATGCTATCATATTAACTCGACGACTTTCGATTTTATATTTTTTGTAGGACTTGAAACTGTTCATTTGCCAGGGATTTTTCGTAGTTTTCTGCACGAGCTGAAAATGGCTCCGGTTTGGCACGAAGTCTGTATGTTTTTATGCAATATGCCACCAATCTAAATCACATCTACTAACAAGAGCTTATTGAGCAATATAGATGGGATAATAGAACAACCAAACGTATGCTCGATACAGTTCAGATCAAGTCTAAGTAGCGCTCATGTTCTGTATCGTCATTCGTAATATTAAAATTCTGGCAAAAAAATATTATATTGTCAAAGCGAAATGACCACTCCCTCTTATAGAATTGCTACATAATTTTAACGCCTTCATAGGGCTGCGCCATTAATACAAGTCAGCAAATAATCACAGTCGCTCATGTGGGAACACAAGTTTATTCAGGTAAATAGAGATAACTAAATTTAATTATATTAGGTTTAACCATCAACAGTCGTTATAATATCAGCGGAGTTGTTTGCTAAAGTGTAGCCGGAGTACAACGGGTCTGACAATTGTATTAGCAGGACGCTTAGTGTTGTTTCTTCAAGTATTTTTCGTTAAGGCACAGAGAAGGTCCGTATAAATTAGACCGTAGATACGCCTCCCTTCAACCGTTTCTATAGTACTTGCACTAATTCAAGTGAACACAATTAAGATTATTAATACTTTTATTATCGTTATACACAATATAGTCACGTCGATGATTCTTAATATAGGCAATCGCATTATTCTATCGCTTGTTCTATCGAAATAAACCCCACAAGGTGGAGCAATACATCAGCACAGTAGGAGGAAGTGGAACATCTTATAAATCATCAGCAAACCGTTTATCGACATGGCTATATTTTTAGTCCTCCGAATGTGTATGTATAGAAAATAGAGATTTTGAACAGCATAGGCGTGTCATCCGTGTAGATTATCGTTTAACAGAAATTATCTGCAGGCGCTTTTAACAAAGTGAAATTGACTAACATAATAAATATAAATGGCCTTATAATCGAGCCTTAGAAAGTACCAATATTCAAATTAGGTCTCACATTTTAGACTGTCGCCGCCTGTCTCCGACTTGAGAAGTAAAGGTGAAACTACGTTATAACATTAACATCCAAAATGCAAGATTGTAATCTTTAGAGAAAAAGAATCAGACGCAGTTGAAGAGAACATTGACGTCAAAAAAGACTGCAAGACAAACTTTGTTACCTTGGACAGAATTGGCTGTTTTTTATTGGAGGTGAACTATGGCTGGTTAGATGAACGCGAAATTGTAAAATATGAATTAAAGGAAACAAATAATCGAAATTATGTGACCCTCCGGTCTGGAGAACTGCTAACTTCGCAAAGACTCAAGGAAGAAATCAACCAAAGCTGTAGTCTGGCAGTTTGAAGGCAATATACTCTTATTTTTTAATGATCCGGGTCTCCCCAAGCTTCCCAGAAGAGAGCCCAAGGATCAGCAAAAGTTAATTGCATCAGTCATGGGCTTTGGTTAATGGTGCTCACAATAGCAATTTGCTGAATGTAATGGAAATGCGGATAAAAAATGTAATTTGAAAGCTGATTTTGGAGGCAGGATTAAGCTTCGGGAACTTTGGAAGTACAAGCTAACTGAGCTGAACCGGAGGGTCGCGTGTCTGGTGAGTAGAACCATAAGTTACCAGAAAGCACTGACGGCCCTGAAAACCGAGCTTGCAGAGCTAAAACAATGTATGCCTGGAGAATTTATGCCTCAGGTTAGACTGACCACTGATGGTCCAGAGACGCGATGCAGTGGGCCATATATGAAAGAGAGAAAACTGAGACTTTCATGCAGACTCAGGTTGAGAGTGCAGAGGTGCATGCAGGGAAATTCGTAGCAAACTTACAGCGAACGGCCAAAAAACAAAATTGATGAGCGGGAGCACCTTATCAATACGACAACAGCCCAGAAGCACGGATTGGAAACAGATTTCAAAGTAAAAGGCTAAGAGACTGTAGAGTCAGGAGAAATTGAGATTCAGACAAGACTATCCTTTGACCCCGGAAAAAGAGAACACCTCCAGATGGTGAAAACGGCGGCGCAGGTGAGCGAAGAAAAAGACAAAAGATAAACGAAATCCGGAAAGAAATGGAATTAGCATTCGAAATACTAGACACAATGTTCGAAAAAGAGTGGCCTAAAGTACTATACCGAAATACAAAGATCATTAAAGCTAGTATTCTCACAAATAAGACAGCAACCGTGATCATTGTTGATGAAAATAATGAAGCCAACATGGACATGCTACGACGGCTGGAGCGCAATTTCCAGCAACAGCTAGAGTCCGATGTAGTCTTCGAGTGGGAAAGTGCGCACCATCCAGGGTAATGTCTTTACCGAAGAACACAATAGCTCGGACAACGCCATGACGACACCAAAGATGAAGTGACAGCCAGGGCGGAAGGTAGAGCAAAGACAAACGTTGTGATAGCTGCAAGTTGTTCAACTTGCATTTTGGTCGACGATTTCACCATAGAAAAATAAACCTAGTAGACTGGGTAGTTATGGTTCGAATAGAGGAGACCAAATGAAGGCGCTTGAAGATCGGCTGGATGGACGCAGAATTAACAAGTAGGCAAATTCCACGGTATGCCTCAAGTGCTAAAGGCCCGGGCATATTGTTAAATACGGCACAGTAAAAACATTGCGGGGGTATGCTACTGATGTAGAACACCGAGCCATCTAGTGAAGATATGCGAAAAATCACCTAGATTCCACCTTGCGTCGAATAAGGGCGGAGAAGCGTTTGTTCCTCTTAAATGAAAAAATATATACAAAACGTAAAGGAGCAAGGTCAAAAAAGAAGAACGTGGCTATGATTATCTCGAACGGGACGATAAACCTAGCGGAACTGGAGATGAAAATAAACAAAAACAAAGCGAGAAAGTCAAAAGAGTAAAAGACCCAGACGCGGCGTGAAATGGATTGAGTGTCATGAAGTATTGCGGTCGCAATTCCAGTACTGACTGGGAACCGATCGGAGAGAGAAACAAACACGTCAATGTACACCTTCGAACCTCTCAACTGGTCGTAGTTCACTTTTCGCTGTCTCTGTGATTTCGTCTAGTCGCCCAAGATACTCACGCACTATTTCTTAGAGCACTTTAATAGGGTTTAACACGGCGTTTGTATTATTTTTAGCTTAGGAATTCGTGACAACTCAATTGACTTAATTGTATTTAAATTAATAGACAAGCTGATACCAGAGCTATGTATGTGCTGAACTTAAAATGGCATTCATTTAGTCCTCATAATTTTTAACATTACGAGTAAACCTTTACGATCTGTGCTGCGAACAAGCGTTGTGTTTTATGAAGCTCATCAGTAACTGGTAGGTCATTAAAGTGAAAATAATTACCGATTATAGATTCCCTAAATAATAGTCGCACCGATTTATCAGCAATAGCATATCACAAGCAAGATGCATTATGCTATTTCATTCAGACAACCGTCTGCACTTTGCGCTGTCGCATTCATTGTTCACATCTCTCTTCAATTCCTCTGATCTTCGTAATCTCCTCCCCTTTGCAGAGGAAGAAGAAGAACGTACAAGCTATATGATAGAGCGTAGCCCTATAATAGCTCCGTGCTACCGCAGCCAAGTTTTTACGATTATGGCGAAGCTCGCTTCGAGAGTTTGAAACAACACTATACAGTCTAGTCCTAATTCTTCCAGTGGTGTTGTGTTTCTTTGTCGTGAATTTTAGTGGAGTAGATCCGGCTTCAGCGGAATCCTCACACTGTTTGGCAAATAATCGTGGCCCGCGATACATAATCGCGAAGGCCAAGCCAAAGGCTCATGTCGCCAAGAAAAAGTAGATTATAAGCGCTTTTATTATCAAAAACAATCGGAATGTGATAGTGAGTCACATGTTTACAGTTACAATATTATAAAATCATCATCGAAATAGACACCTTTTTTATTTTTTGGATACCTAACATAGAGTCAGATCACAGTTTGGCCGAATCCACTTAGCCACCTACTGAGTACATCTAATTTTGAGACTCCATGTATACGAATTGTATGGGGCAGACCAAGTGCATTTGAAGTTCTCTGTTTTGTTCGTCCGTTCCACTCGACGAGGAGACGCTAGCGGTCCCGTCCGCTATTATAGTGACTTTGAGTCATAGAAACAGTATAATGCATGTAAGCAGGTACCATGAACGGTACCATTGACCATGGAGCCTTATTCATGTGATTCTAAGCCGTATAGCCAGATAATTAAATCCGTGACAAATGAGGCTCAGCTTGTTGCTCTCCATTCGACATCAAAAAAAGAAATTGATTTTCTGGACAAAACTACGTACAAATGCTAAATCAGTTTCCAAAAAGCTTATTAAATAATTCAACTTTAGATTATTTAAAAGATTTTTAAATGAAGATTTAAAGATTATTAAGTAATTCAACTTTAAAGGTGTGACTTTCTATAGTAGTAAACGACTATTTCATATTATGAATACATTTTGGTCTAAAAATATAAAAGCTTTATCCGAAGTATTTCGATATTGTTACGGTATTATTAGATACAGGATTATTAGATTATTTCGATATTATTAGATATTATTACGGCCTTTTATGGAACACTATGTGTATTTAATTTTCCATTTTTCTCCCGATTTAGATCTATAGTTTCTTTTCGAAATTGTTATGACGGTCCAAATGCAATGAAATCATGCTACACCATGCAACAATGACTTCTCTTCGTATGCCACTGTGAAAATAATTCAAGGCAAAACTAGGATACTGCTACTTTCGCCCTTCCTTAACTGTCTTCATTCTCTTTGTTTTCGTTTTGAGTGCTATTCTTTCCGAAATGGTGTCCTTTCCTACGTTCTACTTTGCGCATCATAGGACCGCCATATCTGTCTCTGCGTCCTTAAACTGGCAATAGTTGTATTTTCACAGCTTCTTGAGTTTTTCCACGACACCTTAAAAATATTTCTTTTTCGAAAGCCTTACCCCGATACGTCCGTAACGTTCACCGAGTTCCAAAGCTAAAACTTGGAATATTCTAACCTTTTCCTTTCTTAGGCGTGTTAATTCACGCCATGAATTCTCAAAAAGAAATATGCAGAACAAAATAAAAAGATGGAGCGAACTGTTATAGAAATTTAGATGGTTGTAAAACAATAATCCACCTAGACGAAAGCCTTATCACATCAAAAGAAATAAAATCCAAAACACAGTTGTGAATAAATTTTAGCTTCGGCCAAAGTTTTGACCGTTATCAAATAGCACACTAAATCCAAAGCGATGGATAACTAATCCAAAACTTCGCTTACAAAGCAAAGAAAGTACGGATACCGTCCCAATGAACTAATGTAGGCTGAAAAACGGATCCGCATACCGTGAAACGTCAAAAAAACTGCACCACCAAAAGTAATTAATTGTTAGATTTTAGAGGCTAAACTAATTTGTTGAACTTTCTTAATAAAACGCATATTCCTAACTAGCTTATCTAGCTTAATTTTTGTAATCAAATTTTAAGAAAAATGGTAAGGTAATCCAATCTGTGTCGAAAAGAGTCATTAAAAATATCCATAATGTTCAAGCGAACTCCGATGGTGATCCACAAGGAACGGCTCATCCTATACCAATAATGAGTGGGTAGAAATTAAAGTTTTTTAATTGGTAAATCCAATGCAAATTTGGACCCCATAATCCCCAGTCAAGTACGATCTACGGCCAGCGTGCGCGTGCACATTTTTTTAGCGTATAGTTCTTTTCCGCCTTTAAACTTCCTCAAAAACATTTTCCCCCATCCACCATTCATCCATTCATCCAAAATGTATCAGATGTTTAGCTTGATCACTGCACCTTCGCACCATTCCTCTGTACCTTCGCTGTACCTTCTTATATGCTTTATTATGATTTCCTCAGGTTTTCAAGAACTGTCGCACCAACCATTTTTAAATCTTTCTTCAATTCTGCCATCTTTCCTTTTATCTTCACCTAAGTGATTGAAACCCTCCTCCGTTTATTTAGTTGTGTATGTAAGTAAACTGTATGTCTTCTATAATCCTTCTAGTTGTTTTTCCTATCTTCCTATAGTTGTGCTTTCTGCAACCACAGCTTGTCTAGCCTATGTAGCCCCTATTCTTCTGTAATTGGACCTTTCAGTTCATTCCCCATAAGTTCTGTGATTCTCTCTTGGTTCTCCGCATTTTCTTCCTGGCATCTATTTCTGATATAGTTTTAACTCTCACCTTTTATTTACACACGTTTTGCTCACGTTCTAGATCCTACAAGTTATTTAACCGGCATGGCACGTTGTCACTGCGAACATTTGCTATAGAAGAGCAGCTGATTTTTAAGAGGCCTTGTATAGCAGGCAAACAGCAGGTAGTCGCTGGAAATACAATAAGAACACGGCATTACGCTTTGTTTAGTAAGGTGTTTTCCATACCCGTATGATACCTTTTCGCGTACAAACTGGTATTATGCTTACCTAATAAGTGTAGTGCTGGGCGTTGCAGGTCTCGCCTTAAATCTCGCAGCTTGTGGGCCACCAAATTTTCTAGAACAAGAGAAAAGTAAAGTGTTCACTGAAGGTGTTAAACATTTAAGTGTAATAGTAACTTCTATCACTTAGAATTCTTGTGTATTGAAGATGCATATGAATTACTTTTTCACTGATTCGGTGATCCTATCGTCGCAAATATTTAATAAAGTTTGCTCCTAGTTTGTGTATTGTAATCGCGGCACCGTGCAATTCGCTTCTATATATACAGCAATATCGTAGACGACAAATATTAGCTGTGCAGGCTAATGCCTTGGAAAGCTGTCGGTTGTAATGAGGCAAGAATCGATGAATGTAATGAACAGAGTAGAAGAAAAGCTAGCTTTTTGTGAAGTGCCTAAATTGGGCATACATGCTTAAGACAAGTGTTTACCTTTTGGAGTAATTCGTATTCTGACGGAAAAATTAATTGGAAAACAATAGGACTGCGCCGGAAAATGCAAGGTACTTGAAGATAGACTGTGAAATGCTCTTATCTATTTAGCAATACGCTTCTTCTATATTCTTCCGTCAATGACTACATTATTGTATAATAACTATAAACTATGTGTATTATAGTTTGTCGCTTATCCTTTTAGGTAAGCCTGTTGCTGGGGGGCTGCCCAAACGGTTTGTCTTATAAAATTGTTACCTTCGCATTGAAATTTAATTAATCATTTACAATGAACAACTTGGAGAATATTTGCTTACTACATCTGATAAACTGAAGAGAAATGATAAATTGAAGAGTTGCTTCTACTTCGCAAGTTTCAAGTAGAAAGTGATTAGAGAAACAATTGTCGTCATTTAAGCGTAAGAACGCTTATGATCTACCATGTCTATTTCCTTCCACCTGACCTGTGGTATGGAGGCCTTTGGCGTTACCCAGGATGGAGTACGTTGACTCACAAGCTACAGGAGCAAACCCTAAGAAAAATTACTCGAAGATCTCTGAGAAAACTCACGGCGACTATCAATGCCTTATCACATGAACTCGTCGACGTGGAGCGATCTGGAGGCCGATGTTCACTTGGTGCACTGCTCCGTGAATATCCCTGAAAGGAAGTTAAAGAATTCCTTATTTATTGAGATACACGCTTGTGTAATCGGTATTATACTAATATGATAGCAATTATGTGGCATAACACAACACATTGTGTTAGTCAACGGTAATATGAAATATACAGCTTTGTCTCGTAGCACATCCTTAACTAGGGGTACGTTTTGCTCCCTTAGTTTCCTGTTCATACTGTACACAGAAAACGAAATTGAAAATTAATAGTATCAATGGGAAACATCTTCATTATTATAATTGTACAAAATTTTTGCTAGATTTAAAGGGTTTACAGGGTACTTGTTAAGTAGCGCAACATTCGGCATGCGGTAATTCAGCGGGTCTTTCTTAAGCTCGCTATTAATGATATAATTGCCGTGAATTCGTTAGGTGCGCATTCTCTCAATCGGACACAACTTAAATAATAACGTAACCTCAGTGATTAGAAAAGACAATAAGAACAATCTAAAAGTTTCTTCAACTTTAAAAACATACCTAGTTGAGTTTTTCGCAACTTTTTTAATATAAGACAATTTTATTTGAAATACTTTTGTTTTTTTTATTAAAAGGATGCTCATATAGCTGGTGATGTTTCTGAAAAATAAATTTCAATTTATCAGGACGATTACGTAAGTGGACTCCCTGATGTTACTAATTGCTGCATCAATGATTTTGAGATTTTTAGAGAGAACTTTATGTTTCAAATCATTCCACAGATAAAAATATTGTGTAGTTATTCGGAAGATCTTGGGAGCCTACTTCGCGAAAGAAGTCTTTTTTATTATTTATTTACATGTTGTTCAGTTGCGGCCAAAGACCGTCGACTATTATTTAGCAATAGCTTTCGCCGACTGTCCCATGAGAAACAGATCGTTCGGTACAATAGGTGTTACGTAGCGTAAGGATTTTTGCGGGGTCGAGCAACAATTTTGTTTGTTTCCACTTCTCTTTAGATAAAAGTTGGATTTTTCAGTAAAGACAATTTTTTTTCGTAAATTCGATATAGCGTTAAATAGTCAACAATGTCCGGCTTTTTCAGGTTGAGCCGTATGAAACGTACACATGGCAAGAAGGTTAGCAAATTGCTGTTTCCAGCTACCCTTTAACACTGCTGGTTACAACTGCGGTTTTTTCAATCGAATAACCAGCTTTTTGTTCTCTGCTGTATGAGTATCAGTGAATTTGTTACTGTACTGTTTGTAACTAAAGCTACAAATGGTAGCTTTAGTATGTCGCTCTTTACTTCCATAGCTTTTGATTTTTTAATATATTAGTTTAATCTGTTAGTGTTTTTTTTACTATTGTTGGTCAAGTGTTACTATCGTAAAAAACAACTCTGGGAATTTATTGATTGGCTTAACTTGGGAAGAAGAAAATCAGTCGGTAGCCAGCCAGGTACGATTGAATTTCAACCAAAAAAATTAGATAAATAGGCACACTTTTTGAAGTCTTTAAACTTTTTTCTTGGTGTTAATGTGAGTAACAGCTGCTTGAAAATTAGTATCCTTCCTACGCTTACTTTAATACTAACTAAGATGTAAATAAAAAAAATGTTGAATCAAGCCAGTACACTACAAAAGCTAGTAAATGTATGAAAAGGGCAAAAGAACACTATTTTGAAATGAACTGATACCGATCTGCCACCATGGCCGATTGTAGAAGGTTGACCGTGAACTGAAGTTGGTCTATACAAAAATTTTGCTGTTGCGAATTATGTACACTCGACTGCTGACAAGAGGTACTTTATCAATTTTTGAAAAGCGCGGCCCTTTACAACGTCAATCGAATAGTCGCAATTCCGACACAGTATCTATAAATTGCACGCGCCTATGTCATCCTATATGTCTGGTAATATATATAACGTTTATGATAACAAAACATGACGAATTTATAAAACTTATTCGCCACAGTACTCCTGAATCGCGTGAATAGTAATGCGTTTGGATCAAATTGAATTTATCTAGCGCGTGTGCTACATTGAAGGCGTGGAAAATGACAGCATCGGATAGGATTAACTAAATCGTTAATAAATTGGCGATTGACTGTCACCTTCTTGTCACAATCAACCTTTTGCTCCTTTGGGTTATAGCATTAATGGACGACGGGCAAAACGGAGAGCGAGGCGGCAAGTATCAGAGGAAGTTTGTCCCCTTCAATATAAAGAACTTACTCCGAACTCTGACACACTCATTTTCTTTTACCAGAACTCTTCTACCTGTGGGCTAAAAATCTTTGTACGGGCGCTACCATAGGATGTGCTACAGGTGCGCGAGAATACACCACATATTGTTGGCGAGCTGTTTGCGTTCTTCGACTAAGGCTTCTGTTGTCTGCAAATGCGCATTGATAATATGATTTTTTAAGAGGTTCCCGTAAATTGTTATCCAACATACACCTTCAGTCCGAACAAGTCAATTACTAACGAGGAGCCCTGTAATACGAAACCGGGTGAATTGTGATCTGATAATACATATTTCTAAATTCCGGTGTTAAAGATAATATGTATTTTTAACTTTGTTAATTATGAATTCCGTCCATTTATCAGACCTATCAACTATTCTAGAACTGATGCATTATCGTACAAAGAACGCAACGATTTAAGAAGTGCATAATAAGCGGTTTTGAACTTAGCGGCTTACCGCATTCATTAATCTGAACCTGTGCGTTGTTTATTTTCGCCTCAACGGCGCCACTTGAGCTTTAGCGAATATGAAACAAAGAGTTACTATTCATTTCTTTTACTTTTTGTATATAAAACTTGCATTTTGCTTTGTAGAATTTTCGCGCCTCATATTTATCAGATCATACGCAGAATGCACAGTGCCCCATTTTTTTTGGTACTCAATAGTCAGTTCAACTCATAACAATGCTCGTCGAGCAGACGTCGACGACTGTCGTCCGGTTGCAGAGGAAATTGTCGCATACCTTACGATTGTAAAAATGATCGTTGACCACATAATTAATTTCCTGCTTGATTTCAACTAGTACAGATTTACAAAAAAAATCAGGGTCACAGTGATCCAGTTCTTAGAGATTGCTAACGACTGGCGCGGTTTAATAAATGCACGAGCTTTGACTGTATTTACTTTAACTTCCCGCAGGCCTTTGTCCTCGCGAGCTCTAGTTCACTGCTGAAAAACTTTTGCCGTTTATTAATTAATAATAAAAACACTATATCGTGAACGCAAAGCTATTTGCATTAAAGTCAACAGGGCATTTAGCTTCGCTTACTCCTGGCTCTAGGCGCGAGCTTACTCGGCTTCCGAGTGTGCCTACTACTATCAGACGTCGAAAAATTTTGTCGTTGTGTAGAACTCATAAATTGTATGCATAGGTATATAAAATGTATAAAGGTGTATAAAATGTATGTATAGGTTTGAAGCTGTACGCACCATTTGACACCTTAGCTGACAGACAAAGATTGCAACTGGCCCTATGGCTAGTTGCAATCTACTTCCTTTTGCAGTTTCAAGTGAATGTGAAGTTGATATTCAAGTCGAGCTCGGGGGCTTGATACATTCGCGAGTACTTTGCGACCGGAGAGACACGTAGGTATACAGGTCCGATCCTCGCCGTTGTACATTTACATTTATGGCGCCCGTCCTACAGAGTAATGCAACAAACGGTAGTGCGGACGTTAAATATTTGCTGATGGTTAGCCCTAAAATATTTAAGTTGATGTGAGGTCAATGGTATGGCGATCTTTGTTTTGCCTATCTGTATCCCGAAATGCTATTTTGGGCACGCATAATTCGTGCTTTGGCTACAACTTGAAAGGTCTAGATTCTTTAGGATTGCACCACCTAGTAACTTTTTTTATTTTTTAGATTTCTGTGCACACGTTATTCAAATAATTCAATCAGCGTATTCAATAGCAAGCACTACTTTCCGTGGATTCGTTGTGAAAATAATGTGTGTTATGTGCAGTCACAGAGAAGCCCTGTTTTCTCTAAATTTGTGTATTGCTCGGAAACCGGCAAATCACATCTAAGAAAACATGTCGACGCTATTCACCGTGTGCAAACGTTTTTTATCAAATGGGTGAGTTGCCGGTGCGGTATATCCCGTGACTCCATAAAGTTATAGCCTGTCACTAAACAAAAGAACATAGCGAATTTAAGAATGTAGTCCAGGTCGTGCAGGTTTAACACGATCGATATTTGTTTCGTAAAAACAATGTTCGCAACGGCTGGGCTGTAACCGCCTTTGAGATGCTAAGAATGACAGAGTCGATAATATCTTTCCGTAGAAAGTTGCTAGCATGTTGCATGGACAACAAGAAAGTATAACTTTAGATCCTGCAAATAAGTAGATTAATTATTTATAACGTACGTACGCATGTGATAATACGTACGTACACATGTGTGATACGATACCTACATTATGTTAATACGTATATGAGATTACTGCAGATAATTTTATTATTATCTGTACATGTGACACATGGTCTTCAACATATGATAGCACAATTTGTATGTGGCCAATTGTTTTGATCTAGCAATATTGATAGAATAACGGTTACACTTGTGTACTACCACAAAATCCACCGAAACGCGGCCCTTTAGCCAACAATAAAGGTGCATCTCGCTTGGCTGTTTAATCCGATAACATGTCTTGCAAAAATACCATACGCGCCCAACAAACATCGTAATAGCAATTAGGTTCGCAATTTGCCAATTTCCGTTTGCTTTATATTGAATTCACGGTATATCCATACTGAGTTTCCGCACTGTAGCACTATAGCAAAATCCAAACTTTTTGCTCATTGTTAGCTAATCTTGTAACTTAAACTTGTTTTTGCAGCACGATTTGACAATTCATATCTATGAGCGGTAGCAATCTTAATAAATAAAATATTCGTGCTCGGCCTTTCAGCAATTGATGTTAATTGAACACATAATTCTGTAATAATTTTTCTGAAGACTCCCAATTCATCTAGTAATAGACTCCAGTAAATACCCACTATTTTGTATTAACTACCATTGTATTTAAAGGGGGTATCTACGGCTGGAGCGTTTTTCTTTTTGTATTTTTATAGCTGTGACGAATTCGTGGCCTATTTGCTTATTCAAACGGCCCGCAGCGAAAATCGCTTTTAACTTGTTAAAACCATGTTTTCTCTATTCTGCAGATACCGCGCCGATAATTATATAAACCATATAATAATGATTAATTACCTTCGCAATAAACTTTGAGTTGGCAGGTGTTTTTCAGTTTCTTATTCAAAGTGGTGTCTCAGGCTTTAACCATGTAACCAGGAACTGCATATAACACCGAAATCTAACATTCCTTAGTTCGCATTCATACGAATAATGAGTACTGTCGGATTCCTGGATATGCTCAGGGGCCAAACGAATCTTGCCTAGGTTAGGTGGAACAGTTAAATTTTGAATCTTAGAACCGCCGTTTCAACATTAGACGCGGTTGCAATTGCATTTTTCCGAATGTAAGTCAGCCTTCGAATTAAATGGTAATAAAGTTGAATCCTAGTATGAAACGGCTTCTAGGGGATTTCTCCCTATGTCCATTGTTTGCATATTTGACAACTCGGACTTTATTGTTGGTCGTATTCCTTACTATTAGTGCTTGTATAAGTGAGTAATGAAATGATTTTACCCGTTTCCATCAGTATCGCAGATGATATGTATTTGCTTCTATACAACTCAATATTCTTTCTTCTAGTATAATTTCAATATCTATAGAGACTCGAATGTTACTTGTCAACGGCAGACTGACAATGTAGTAAAGCACCACTGTATTTCAATTAGGTCTTCTATAAAAAACTTAAAATCCCAACTAGAAAGTATGTTATGAATATTTGAAATTAAGAAAGGACTTTTCAAACACACTTCATAGATGTATACATAATTTCTTCATCTTCAAACATTTATAAAAGCATTCGTGGCTAAAATTTTTGTTTAATATTTAGACAAGCTTTAAAATAACATAGACACTGGTGTGTATGATATATTTCGCCCTCTTTTGTTTTCGAATACACTCATAAAACAACTGACAGCGTGGCTGGAAAGATTAATTAAAAATGCCTCATTCGTTAGATATTCGTGATACAAATAAAAAATCTGAACCACAGGTTTTTATGAATGGCATATAAGCCAAATAATTCTTTTTTCTCATTTCTGTCTCATGTGCCTAGGTTCGCGAAAATTGATGATTTCAATATTTATTCATTTCGTACTTATGGTAAAACCTTAGAGTTTCAAAAATTCAAATTAAATTTTTTATTATATCTGCAGGAATGGAGCATTATTTAATTCACTAAACTCTACCACCTTACCTACCTAACTTAATCAAAATCCAACGATATCGTCGTCATAGACATACACACAAAAATACAGCGTTATCGAAAGCTTCTATGCATTACTTTTGAGCTGAACAACATCATCTTTGTGCGTGGCTACCTTTAATGTAGTTAAAGAATAGCGATGTGCTTCAGGAATTTTTTTTCATAGGAAACTCACGTTAGACTGAAAGCTAAAGCCTTTGGTTTGGTTACATTAGAGATTTATCAAGCTCCCAATTTAACGGACGAGTTTCCCCTTGCACTTTCGCTATCTATTACAGGTTAGCGGCTTTTTTGGTGGCTTTTTTTTGGCTTTTATCATTGGTGGTTGCAACTGTAGCAATGTTTCCAGCAAAATACAGCTGAAAGTGATAGTGGAAGGGGTCGTATATATATAAGAATGGAATAGATGCCGTGGTTCTCCGTCGCCGTTCTTCTCTATCGCCCGTTCTTTAGTTCCTCCTGCCACACGGAATTTAGTTTTACATTGATCCATTTTCCAGCCTCTCTGCATTCTTACTCCCGTTCTTTTCCAATTTCAATGTCATAATATCGTTCCTTTTAACCATGTTGTTCTTTTCTTTGTTTTTACCCTAATTTTTTCTTGATTTCACATTTTTCCTTCTGTGTAAACCGCCTTTTAGCAAACACTTGTTGTAGTCCGCTCGTCAGTTTGATCTGAGAGATAAACATAAAAATTGGCAGCAGTCTTAAACCGTATTTTAGCTTTGTCTTTATGCGTTGTCCACTGGTACTAAACTGTCGCAATACTCATACTTAGAGAAACAAAGTGGAGTAATATGGAGAGGAAGAGGTGTAGTTTATTGCAATAACTAATCCTCTACTACTCTTAAGTAATTAATGCTATTTTTTGATTGATCTTTTGATTTAGCCATATATAAAATATCATTTGCTCTTACCACATTTTTTACAGAACTTTGTTCGAGCCCTCTTGAGTATAACAATGCTTTTTCAAAAGTAAATGTTTTTTTAAAAACGAGGTGAGTTGTTTCGTATTGGGTATTATAATACTCGCTTAAACTCGCCCACACTTGGAGATTATTTTCAGGTGTGCTATAGATAGTTGAATTATACCAAAACTCTTTCGATTTTGGTCGTGTGGGATCGTCACAGAAAAAGTACCATACTTGAAGGACGGATTCTCGCTATAAGACATAGTTTAAACATTTTAGGCATTGTTTCTAATAATTATATCTTTCTCATTAAATAAATAAGTTCCTGAAGGATACAATTATTTTCGCGCCTTGCTAAACAGCGCTGTTCGACAAATGCCTGCATATAGGATCTCAAGGCTATCCTCCTTATCAGTTCGAAAACGAAATAAGACCCAGCGCAGTCTTTTTTTCGCAGCGCAAACTTAAAAAAGTGCATGCTTAGAGCTGGTATTGTCTTTTTTGACAGAAAACTTTCAATAGTTTCTCGAGTTCACAGAAGTGATTCTGAGTAAATAACTTGGGTCTAAACATCACTGCTCTACTAAAATAGCGAGCTCGTAATTGCTGGAGGGCATAAAGCAAGCCTTAGGAAAAATCTTACAACAATTGTTTGCAGTGTTTGTAGGATCAAGGCGGCCTTTGAACCTACTCCACGGGACCCCTTGTTGGGGATTCTGGTTCTAATGGGGGTAGTTAAATAACCTAAATCTGCTTGTAGCTATTCTACAGAAAAATTACATGAGGACTGAAAAATATGCTGCGGGGTTCCCCGTCTTCGCTCCAAAGATTCAAGTGACTAAAGGGGACAACTTCAATGCGCTATTTTCTTCTATTTCGCTAGAGAACGTGCGAGATTTAATGCGATGCAAACACTATCTGGTCAATGCTATTTAGTTTTTGTCTGTTTTTGTGTGTTTAGTCATCTTGGGAGCGAAGAAGTTAGTCTAGAAGTCTACCAGGGTTAATATCAAGAGGCACATAACCGTTTAAAACACTTCATGTCCAAGGGAAGAGAAAGGCCACAGAAAGAGCTCACAGAAACTGTAAAGAAAGATGTTTGTACTTTGCCATATACGGTGGTGAAGGAAAAGACTAAAGAATTTATGGATCTTGAAAGTAAGCTGTGTGTGCCTAAGCATTGGCGGACCTGGGCAGGAGCTTGAGACTTAGATTTTAACGATGGCGGCAATTTTTCTGTTGTTAGATGTTAAGTTCCGTTCTTTATTAACCACCCATGCAGTCCCATGTAGACCCATGCAGAGAATTACTTCTGCCTCGATCTACATTCTTTTTCATTCAAAGCTAGTGAGCGAATAAACGTTCTTTTAGCTTCGCTAAGATTGCTGAAGATAACCTCTTCTATTAATGTATCTAATGTATGTAATGTAAAAACTAGATGCTCGATTTTCTAGGGTGAAAGGTTCGCGTACTAGATTACCAAAATGATTGAAAATGAGATGTAAATTTTAAATTCGAATCACATTCTCGTGAATTTTCTACTTGAACCGGGAGTGATAAGCAAAGTCAACTGTCACAACAAGCGTGGCAAAAAATCTGAAGGAACCCGTGCATGATGCCTAATTGGGAGAAGTAATTGGTGTGCAACGAATTGAGAAACTCGCTGTGGAGACCAGCAATGGAAATCTAAAAAAAGTCGTCCAACCGGCGCATATTTACAGCAGTTCGATTTGCTTACCTGGAGAGGTTCCAATTAGGGCGAAAGCCAGATTTGCATGTGGACTGACCGTGTCCATGACGATTCTTTGATCTCGCCATTGCTGAATTTGAGTTCTAATCAACTCTCAACCTGTCGATGCAAATCAGTAGGGCTGTGTACAATGATACAGGTTTCGACCAGGTTTCAGAAAGAATGTGTTGGAACTACGACAACGGGCGTCATAATACTGTATTGTATTCTATTTGAAAGAATTGTTCACTTTTATTGAAATCTGTCAACATTTCGTATTCGCGCGCTGCTGTCATCTTCCTCAACCTTTTTCCTATAAGTCAAGACGATCGCTAAAGCCATATTAGAACGGCTATCCCTCTTTCGGTCATTGCTTGTATATTCTGAATGATGCGTACGAGTGTGTGTTGTCTACGTAAGGCGTTTAAGCCAGATGTCCCGCGTATGTGTTACGGTAATAATATTATCAGTAGGTCGTAAAATAATAATAATACTAATGACAATTAATAATATTATAATAGTAATACATCACTTTTGTGTGAGGGAAGGCTGGCTTGTATATAGCCCGGCATTTAGAAATGCCTGTTAAGTGTAAATGAGGACTACCCAAATAATTTCACCGCGGTTCTTAATTGTATGATTCAGATGACAGAGACCAATTTTTCATTTTAGCTTCTTTAGTAGTTGTTGTCAGCATTTTACGTTCACGTCGATGTACAAAAAGGGGGTTCTTAACATCGAAAACCTAAAATCGTTTGCACGCGTCGTTTATATGGTGTCTTGAAGAAAATAAGCCAAATTGAAAAAGACAACTTTGCCTAAAAACCATGCGAACCAGAATTCTCAGAAATCCATACAAACTCGAATTCAGGTTGGATGATTTCTTTTTTAGAACTAGTCCTCAAAGGCTAGTTATAAACTGGAGTGTATCTAAATGTCCAGACAATCAAAATCGATAGCTATAGCAAAGCTCAAGTCATGTTCTCTACAAATACACGCATTAAAAGCGTCGAAAAAAGAAAAAGATACTGAAAATATTTTTGGTAAAATGACGGGTTGCAGAGGGATAAGCGATAATGATTTTAGAAATTAAAAAGACACTTCTGTACTCCACATTTAAAGTGCTAAAGCAAAGTTTGACCAAACGCTCATAGTCAGGTCTAATACGTAGCCTCGATTATGGTGGAATTGGTCGCATATTAAAATATTATTATGTATTTTGTTCTTGAAAAGTATAATATAGAATTTAACATATGTAAGTTTAACTGAGTTAAACATTAGATCTCCGCCAGACTTGATGTGAGTGACGGATTCAATATAAACCTAGAACTGTCCAACATCAAGGCATGCTTTAAGCTTGTATATGTTCTTTTAATATCCAAAGGAAAGACATTACATTTTTCTTGAAACTCGTTCCAGTATCGATTAGAATCGTGCTGAATAGCCATATACACCGCATTCTTTTCCCACCTTTCTTCTTATTTTTTCTTCTCTGGTTCATCTGTACAGTTGTGATGGAGATTTCTCAAAGCGAAGTCAGCGATATTTAAAGCTGGCGTGGTGGAGGCCAACAGTTCTGCGAGAAAAATAAAACAGCGATGAAATCTGAATTTGGTAAGTCGAGCCAGATGTTACACCAATGCAGAAGAAACCACCAAGAAAAGAGCTATATGCTGAGGGATGTTGCCTTCAACAACAGCTCCTTTGTTTTTCCTATCAAGCAAATGTTGTTCTAGACTTTGAAAACGGAGCAGTCTTATCCATTTTTGAAAATATATTATAACTTGCAGGCTAGTGTTTAAAAGAACTGATGAGTTTAAGTGACAGAAGAGAGAGTAAGAGAGTGAAAAAAAAGTAATTTGAGACTTAAGTGATGTTATGAGACTAAATTCGAGCATTTTCTACGTTATTCAAAGAAGGGCATATGACCCATAATAAAATACATATACTTTATCGTATGCGGTTACATCAACTCAAGAAATCAGTTTATATTTTCCAACGCGTTCACGACATTTGAATACAAATAACTAGCGTGTTTGAGCTCCGAATAACATATGTAAGGTTTTTGGTTATTGTGCATATATGTAAGAAATATGGCTCAAACCGTATAACAATGAATTCAACAGACTTTTTCAAGCGTAGCTAGTACGGAAATTCGGAATTAATTTAAAGCTATTGTTGCTTTAGCTATCGCGTCGTTTATATGTGGAGCTCGTTGGCGTGCATCTTGTGGCCAAAAAAGACACGTAGGTGCACGAGTTCGATCCGCGCCATTGCACATTTATATTTATGGAGTTCGTCTGACAAAATAATATAAAAAGCGGTACCGTAGATTTTAAATGTTAGCCGATAGCCAGCCTTAAAAATATTTAAAAAAATTAGCCATTCGCAACATTCGTTTCGACGCAAAATCCTTGTCTTTCCTCTACGTAACCTCTTCATAAATAAAATAATACCCTAAGGGAATATAAACGTTTTGTTTAAAGTCAAGAACCGCAACGCACTTCTCCTTAATATACTGTTTTTTACGAATTTGTATAAATGTAGCAGGAACCCATGAAAGGTACATGTGAGAAACCTATATCACACTGACTAATATAGAGATACTGATGTATCGATAGCACACCGAGTGGCTCGTACGAGGATACGAGACTAGCAAAGAAGTTTCACAAAACTAATGGACAAGGTTGCTTTTTGACGTAAAGTACGATCATGAGAGCGCTAGTTTTGAAGAAAAAGTTGAGAAGTGGAAAAATGTTTGTTACGACTCGGTGGGACATCACGCGTCATAGTGCAAAGCACCCTGTCCATCTCAGTAGTACATATTAACTATTATAAATGACGCAGCCAGCGTCATTATTAAATCCTAGAACCAAGTCATTACTCCCACTAAAAAAAGCACCACAAGAGAGTCGCCAGCGTCATTAGTAGATGCCAAAACCCTAAACCGTCTCGGCGTTTTACACATATATCCGACTGCGATGCCAACAGTATCTCCACTGATACTATCTAAGTGACTAAGTGAGTTGGTGTTGCGGAGTCTATCCAAGTTTCTGTGATAGCTAAGTTATCCGATTGTAGACGCCGGGTGTCAAACTTGATATCACTTGCACAAGTAGTCCAATTTACACCACTCAGATTTGCAATAATAATAGTGTTTGTATTCGGTGTTCTCGTATCTTCAATCATGCTTGTTTTCCTTGATTTGCTGGTTGAAAAATTGACACTTTAAATATACTGATGGATATCAATCCTGAAGGAAGGCTCAAAAACGAAATAGAAGACTATCAGTCCATACTGTAGGCGCTTAGTGGCGAAAAATAGCCCTAGGCCGATTCGTCTTTCATTAGTCAACCCGGACGCTTCCAGTTTCCTGGCTTCTGCACTGGTTGCGTAGAAGCCAGGAAACACTGTCGGAAAATTTTGACTAACGGAAATAGTTGTCGAGTATCAAGAGCAGCAAAAAGACAGATAAGAAACAAGCATAAGAAGGTGAACCAGGTAAAGGAGGTAAATATATTAGATAAAGGGATTTGGTCCCACTTTAGTCTAAAGTTAACTGTATACGACAAATATAACTGATAACTTGAAAGTATAAGTGAAACATAGGTACTTGCTCAGAGATAATAAAAATATCCATTGAAGTTTTTTTATTTCGATATATTATTTCCAATCCACCTTTCCCTTCATTTTTTTACTACAAGTTTTGAAGAAATTCACAGTTATGGTATACTAAAAACGATAAAAACAATAGTAATAATCCGCAAAGCAAGAGGTGCCGTCACGCCCCACACCAGTCACACCCCGAGACTGCCAAGGACCACACACCACACCTTCCTCACTTTTTGAATGAAGGCCTTACTCCTGCTAGCTCGCTTTGCTTCTTATGGTGCCTTCTTTGCTGTTAAATAGGAAAAGGTCACTGCCAGATTTCCGCCTAGAGCTGTAAAGCCTTTACCTTTGCGATTAACCTTTGCGACCACAGTGCTATTAAGCACAGCGCCAATTTCCGCCAGGGAAAAGAAGGGGCCATCGGGAAGCGCAGGGTGTCTAGCATCAATAGCATCTAGAATGCTAGCATCAATAGCTCGAATGAACGAAGATGCCCAGCGACATGTTCCCTATACAAACCACGCTCCCATCTTCAATCCTGCTTCCACTATACCAGCCCAATGCTTCGGGGACCCTCTAGCGCTTCGCGATGTGAAAAAAAGAAAAGATTATAATACTGCTGATTTACACTTGCCTGTTTGTACATACGTTCTGCCCGCAGTAATGTTTCATTCAATACTTAAATAGTTTTAAATTCGCAATGGCTCTTAACATGTTACTAAGCATCCACCTTCATCGTGATCTTGGAGATTGGTATGCCAAGCGCTCTTTTCTCGTCGCCAAACTCAATTTCCAAACATATCAAGCGCACATATCAAGACCGGCAATTGATAAGCGAACCTTTACTGGAATAGCAGCACATAATATCTTGAGCAAAAATAATTCAAGATTTTCCTATGGAATACGTTTTTGATCACGTATTGGCAGCTTTCTGGTTGGAAACTACACCGGCGGTGGCTTGGTAATATCGTGTGCGTTTTGCATGTAGCAAATAAAGTTGGTGTATTTCTATGTGCGAGTGATTATTTAACTATATATTTATTACATATTGTATACATACAGTTGTCTTGTGGTACACAAGTATATATATATATCGTTTGTCAAACTAGGTTGGTTAAAGAAACCAGTGAGGTGACATGAGGGCATTTATAGTATAGCCACATATAGCATTCCGCGACGATGAAACAGCAGCCCGCCAACATGCGTAGATACAGACGGGCAGTACAGGGTTTGTGACGAAACCGATGAACGGCTAATCTTGTTACAACACGTCAGTTTGGTCGATCGGCAACCCTCTGCCACGCATTATTGTCCGCTGCACCGGTGCATAAGAAAGCGTGACCGATTTTTTCTTCAACTGCGGAGCACCTCGTTGTGGATAGAGGGTGTAACTAGCCAGGAGATATATCCATCTAGTCACGTAGTGAAAGGCCAGGATACGCTTCAAGTAGGATGCCCAAAGATAATTTAGAAATTTCTTAAGGTCCGTCTGACTTAGGTTCTCCCAAAATATCTCGACTCCTTGGCACGGGTAGGGGATTTTACCAACATCCTAGGCCCGCTGGTGGCTATTCCACAAAAAAACAAAACCAGAATTTATGATGAAGCCGCAAAGCTTCCCCTTTCTCATAAACAATAAATGTGAAATAGGAAGGCAATTTCGATTCCAACAGTTGTCGGTTCTTGTCAAGGACCTACCAGCCCTGATTCGAGACAAACGCGATCTTGTCAACGTTATTTTATATGCGAGTATGGCTAAGTCGATTCCAAGTTCAGCAGGCCCTAACTAGGTCTACTACTAACAACCAGAGGCACCAGCTTCCTGGCTCACGTCACCAAACGATGTTGAAAGGAACTGTCTATGGTGGCGATGGTAAAAAACCCTCATCTCTTATCCATCCCAACGGTCTTGGATCTGTCCAATTTAAAAGTCGCGCCGATGGCTGCACACGAGGTGGAGATTATTTGGATGGGCCTAAACCAGGCAGCCCTCGAGCCCTCGAATGCCCTAAAGGCATATCACTTCAAGCTTGTTTTACACCGTGCGACTCGAAACAGACTCATGTATCTTCTTACCGACACTCCATCATTCATTGAAGGGCTCAGTAGCTGCTTCGGCCTCTCTGCGACTTTCGTCTACAACGGGTGTTTTTGTCCTGGGAAAGAAAATTCGCAAATATTGATCCGGCGTTCCCAAACACCGGTGCAATAGACAATGACACGTGAAAAAGATCTGATCGATCGAATCGACGCGTTGCGGTAGGCTTCGCCCTGCATAGATTTCATTACAAGTTCTTCATTTTTCATTTCTT